>AYEL01082659.1:0-23467 GCA_000484575.1 Olivierus martensii
GAAACTGGCGGGCAAACTGTACAGTAACATTATGGCAAGAAGATCATCGTTTACTACTAAATCCATTTCACTCAATTTATCGACAGCGTCAAAAAATTGGTTCAAATGCTCTCGTACATCTTCGCCCTCTTTCATTTTCGTCAAGGTTAAACGCTTTAGTAAAGTGGCCTTTCTGGCAGGACCTTTTGATTGAAAAATTGACTCCAATTTTAGCCAAATTTCTCGAGACGTTTCACATCCCTTGACTTGTTTTAATTCCGATGGACTAATTGCCAAAATTAAATCAGATCGGGCTTTACGATCAGCTATTTCCCATAATTTAATAGCTGCCTCGTTTCCAGGAGTTAAGGCAGGTTTTCTACACGATCCGTCAACATAAGACCATCCATCGCTTTTGACTAATAATGCTTCAGCATGCAATTTCCACGTATCGTAATTGTCTTTAGTTAATAGATCGATTCTCACCTTTGTTTCAGCCATGTTGTCCGATTTCTGATTTATTCCTTTAGTCCAGTTCTTATAGCACAGTTAGGCAATTTCTGGGCCCATAACCTGTTGTCCTGGGATGAGGAAGGGATTAAAAAAACAACACCATTCTATATAACAGAAAAACATTTATTAACTAACTAACTAAGACAACGCAGCGTTGATTTAGCTGCTAACAGGGACGAACATCCAAGCAGGAATGCGAACAGGGGAGAGAGAGGGAGAGTGTCAAAGACGGTGATATACGGTTTACATTCCGGAGAAGAAGGAAAAACCATCTGGCCCACTCAAAACTGTTGCTACTAAGGGGGTTTAGATGTAGCCTCATATATATACTAACAAAATATGATCACCAGATCCGAATAATTAATAATAAAAGTAGTATCCCAATATGCACTAATAGTGTATATTGGAATACCACGTAACCCCACCACTTCAGCGGCTTCACTTGTTGCCAGTATTGAGCAGTCTATCCATGTATAAAACATCCTTGCCTTGGACAATAACATCTTTTAAACAGCATGAAGAAAGATAGGTCTTCTTTCATATTCTTCAAGAAAAAAAGAATTTGAAAGAAGATGAATTCGGTCACTGAAGAAGAAATTTCCATTGATTGGCTAACTGAATATAATATTGATTAGCTAACTGAATATTATATTGATTAGCTAACTGAATATTATATTCAGTTAGCTAATCATTTTTCTCATCCATATATATTGTTACTTTAAGCAATGATATTTTCTAAGGAAGGAGTACAAAATAATAAATAGCAAAGCTAAGAAGCTAACCATGTGCAGGTTGTCGGACAAAAAAGTATTACAGGTACTCTTCACTTATCGACTGGGTTCCGTTCTCATGAATTGGGCATAGAACGAATTGGTCGGTAAGCAAGTAATTTGTTTGTATATATTTAGAAGTTACTCGCTCAAATTCTCATGGCTGCAAAGACATTTATATCTTAAGTATGCACAAAGTATTTTTCTTCATCAGATTTTTGAAACTGAGTGCTGGGGAATTACATGCAATAGAAGTCGTAGACGCGGACGTAAGTAAGGAATATCTGTACAGGTTTTTTCCCTCTGGTTTAAAGGTGGTTACTAAGCGGTGGGACATTTTCATGCCCATTATGGACCGCCCATACCTTTAGTGGGTCAATCATCAGGTAGAGATGATTCAGTATGCCGGACAAGACTGATGAAAAAACTGCAGGTATGGGATCCGAAAATTGAACCTGAATCCTCCAGGGTGGAAGCACAGCACACTTCCATCGGGTCATCCAGCCGAAGCAATAAGCAAAGCGGTTACAACATAACAGTGTGCATGTGGTTATCCACATGCACGTGTTAGTATCAGCTAGGGATTCTCATAACGTATAGAGCCTCAGCAATAAGAGCAGACGTTAATCATTTCAATGAAAATTATCATCACTTATGTCGGATAATCGACAGTTTCCTGTTAAAACCGAACTGATGATTGTTTTTAATATTAACTTTTCCTAATCAAATCAATATAACTTATGAACTGTGATAAATGTAGGAATTCTTTCAAAATTTTTTTGAATTCCTAAATTATTAATTTTTTTAATATATATTTTTTCTGACTCATCAAAAATGAATATTTCTGATATAAAATCGTCGGCCGGATGGCCGCGTGGTAAAGCTTTGGCTTACCACCCTGGAGCGGCTGGATGGCCGCGTGGTAAAGCTTTGGCTTACCACCCTGGAGGATTCGGAGTCAAAATCCGGGTCACACACCTCCATCAGTATTATCATGAGGTGGTCCGGGCCCGGCCTGTTGAACCCGATCCTTCAACCATCCGGTTGACCGGGTTCAAATCCGGGTCCCATACCTCCAATTTTTCAGGAGGGGTCCTGCCCAGCCCATTGAACCCCATCCTTCAACTATCCAGTTGACCCCATCATGGCCTGTTGAACCCCATCCTTCAACCATCCGGTTAACCCCATCATGCGGGACCCACACCTCCAATTTTTGTCACACACCTCCAATTTTTCAGGAGGGGTCCGGGCCCGGCCTGTTGAACCCACATCCTTCCATCTGGTTGACCCCATCATGGGTGCTGGCCAGCCTGTGATGGGAGCATCGCCGCCGCTAGATACAGAATATCCTATGAGGATATGACGGCGTAATAAAACTAACCTAACCTAACTAACCAAAGATTATATCCGGCAACTAACCTAACCTAACCTGATATAAAATCAAATAATTGGTGATTTTTGAATGTACAGTAATAATTTATCATCATTTAACGAATGATTATCTTAGTTTCAATAAATCAAATATCTGAAATTTAACAAGAAATGACATCAGATAAGTTCATCTCTCAGCTTTAATCAAAATGTTATGAAATATTATTTTTCATCCAACAATATCCTGTTACATTAATCGAAACTTTTTGTATTTATTCCCATCAACAAATAAATGTAATCAGTTGATGCAAAAATGTATGGAATTAAAAATTGTTATTAATATATAATTTTATTATTAAAATGTTAAATTTGTAAAACGCGAAGTTCAAAAACTTGATGAAAAAATAATTTGTTTCTTTAATACATTAAAATACTACTATACTACGATCTGTTGTGTCATTCATTTTTTCTTTTTCCTGAAGACTATCATCATCATATAATGTATAATAAAGGAATAAGAGTGTGGAGTCCATGTTTCTGCGCATGTGCGAACACCTGCGCCAGAAGTGTCGCTATTATTATTTTCTCTCGCTTCGAATCTTTAATCGCGTCTTTTAGAAACTAAACACTCAATCTCATTATAAATTTTGCTTTAAATTATCATAGTTTACTTCTTATCTATGTTTGTATACTTCTTTTTGTTATCTGACTTCAATTTGTTTTTATAAAATTCATTTCTTCATTAAAATTTTCCAAAAGTCTTTATAAATTAATTTATAGAAACAACAATCATGATATATATCAAAGATTTCGCTAAGCAAATAAGAAACAGTCAGGTCCATTCCAATTATTTTTGAAGCGAAGAATTACTAGTGTTTGAATTTCTAGTTGGAAAACAAGCATTTTTATAAAATTGTCGATAAAAACAAAAAACGATTTCAGCAGATTATACTATAACGATTAGAAGATGTATAAGAATACAGATCTATTTTGTTTTGTTGGAGGAAAACAAAATATGAGTGTGGTGAAATGACGTTATTATATACGATCTATCTGGAAGATAATTACTGTACCTAAGAGCTATCAAAATAAGCAGTTCAAAAACATATATAATTTAATTGGAAAAATTAAGATAAAAATATAATACGATTTTTTTTTGTTTACGCCTGTGAGACCCAGCCTTAACTCTAAAACTTAATTAGCGTTAATTTACAATTTATGTATTGTTTTCACATATATTTTTTATGTTTCCGGGTGCAGCGATTGTTTGATTAAATTCTGATGTATTTAATTGTTGTTTGATTTGTCCAAATAAAATTGTTCATTTAAATCAATGTAGATCTGTTTAAAAGTTTTACAATTTGTATATATAATAAAATTATTTTCACCTGTATAAAGTTTCACGTATTAACCTTATTAATAAATTAGTTTGCGTTAGTTTTCACCTATATAAAGTTTCACTTATTAACCTTATTAATAAATTAGTTTGCGTTAGGCTTTTTTACATCGACATCCTTATAAATAAACGTTGACACCCAGAATTACAGGGTTTTGATCGTTTACATTTAAGCAAATCATTTTTATGCCGACATTTATTATAAATATATGTCGACGCCCTGCGTTACAGAGTTTACATAGCGTTTGAAATAAATTATATCGATAAAATAAAAAGAGGAGCTCCATCGACATTTTTTTTTTTGTCAACAGATGACGCCACTTTCCACTCAGTAAGAGTACTAAGTGTACGAATTTAATATACTATACTATACTATAAAATTTCTACTTTTCCGAAAAATAAAAGTATATTTTGAATTAATTTTGACCATAAATTAGCAATAATCTAGTAAGAAATATATTTTAAAAATTTCAGAATAAATACGCCCACTCCGAACAAAATAAATCTCTTGGATTAATTTCACTGGCTATTTTGAATGATCTAGAGGTTAGGATAGTTGGATTAAGCCGCCATATCCTCATGAGATATTATCTGGCGGTGGCCACTTATAGAGCCCATCATAGACTGGCCAACACACATGATGGGGCTCTCCGGATGGCTGAAGGATGAGATTCAACGAGCCGGGCCCGGACCCCTCCTGAAAAACTGGAGGTGTCGAACCCGGTCCTCCAGAGTAATAAGCCGCAGCTTTACCACGCGGCAATCCGGCTGACTCTAGAGGTCAGAACAACCAATGAATGAATAAAAGAAAAAATTATAACAATATCCAATAAAGAAGAAAGAAAGAAATCCATATCGACATTTATGCGGAGGGCCTCAGTTTTCAGCTACGCCGTTGCTTAGAACGATGAAATTGTCCCTCTAGCGGAGCAACTAATCAGAAGCGACGTTTGCTCATTGATAATAGTTTGTCTGGAGAGAGGATTTTTGTTAAGAGCAGCATAGGCCCCCTATTAGTCACCGGAGTGTCAACCTATGTTGATGATATTACGTTCGGCAAGGAAAAATTTACTGAACATGATGAAACCATACGAGCAATGTTCGTTGCAACTCGTCGTGCTATATTTCGCCTTTCACCAAGTAAACTGATAATGGCATCACACACGATTTCATTGTTTGGACGCTTGCTAATTCCTGAAGGAATTGTTCCGATCCCGAATGTACAGTACATCAGCTATTCTTCGCTACTGGCCACCTTCAACATGAACTTCGAAGTTTTTAGGGTTCGTAAATCAATTTCGTCATCATTTACGAAATTTGGCGATTATCTCGAAACCTCTAACCGAATTATTAAAAGGCAACAAAAAAAAAAACGATTGTATCTGATTCTCGCACATCGAAATACCCTGCAATCAGTGGCGGATTTCCGAATAGGCGCACAAGGCGCGCGCTGATCTGATTCTCGCACATCGAAATACCCTGCAATCAGTGGCGGATTTCCGAATAGGCGCACAAGGCGCGCGCCTGGGACCTCCTAAATCAAGGGGGCCTCAAAATTCAGCTCTCAAAATAAAAAAAAATTATTTTATTTAATTATTATTTTTTTCATAATAAAAATAATTAATAATTTGGAAGTATTCCTTAAATTAAATTAATAAATAAATTACACCAGGTATGACATATTTTGTCAGAGGCAATCCTAGCAGTCATATTTCGAATCGTCACAGATTACGTATACACAGAAAGAAATCCATTCAGTAAGATTTTTTTGCATATAATAAATATTAACAAAACTGCTTTCAAAGGATTCTAACTAAGAAACATATAACTACCCAATATTTGCCAACACTAGCCTGATACAAATCAGTTATCTATCTTGTGCATCTGGCAAGTATTGGTCTGCTTAAGAATCTACCGTTACTGTACCTAGCGATTTATTATTTACAGTGTCAATTTTATTTAAAATTTTTAAATCTTTTCCAAGATGCTAAGAAATGATTTTACACTTTCAAGTAAAATTGCTTTGCTGGATAAAATTAAAAAAGCACTATTTATTGCAAGCCATCATAGACTTACTGATATAACTGGTGTATCAAAATCAAAAGACAAAGGACAGATTGTACTTGATGCGTTTTTGCAGAATTAAAATTTGAAATTGTAAAATTTATCATGTATGTATTTATTTTTCTTCACTATTTATAATACAAATATTTTCTGTATTTGATTTAAAGCATTAAAATAGATACCTAATTAACGTAACCTCTCTGTTACGCTGCTCCATATTTCCACACACTACTAAAATAATATAATTTCAGCTCACTTGGGCAGGGAAAGAACAATCTGTAATCATCAAAAAACAAACAGATTCACTATAGTGCACTTTCGGCTCAACTGAGCCCTCCCGGTTGAGCCGAAAGTGCATTAAATCTCTAACGGTCAGTGGAGCGGTTAAGTCGAACTACTGAGGAGGGCTCAGTTGAGCCGAAAGTGCACTATAGTGAATCCGTTTGTTTTTTACGATTATGGATTGTTCTTTCCCTGCCCAAGTGAGCTGAAATTATTATTATTTTAGTAGTGGGTAGATTTCGTTCATTCATTCATTCATTCATCTTCCCGTGGTTAGGTAACCGTTGGGGCTAGTCATTGGTTCTTGTTGCTGTTTTCCATTGATTCCGGTTCTGGGCACTGTGGAAGGCTTCTTGGGCACTGCATTTACACCAGTCGGTGATATTGTCCATCCAGGTTCGCGGGGGCCAGCCTTGTTTGTTTTTGCCATTCGTGACAGATGTAACTATGTGTTTGATTAACCGGTTGTTATCCATGTGGCAGATATGCCCAAATAGCCTGAGCTTTCGCTGTTGGATCAGGTCGATGATGGTGGTATGAATGTTCAAGATGTTCCTGATCTCTTTGTTCTTGATTTTGTCCTGCCATTTAATTTTTAGTATGCGGCGATAGCAACGCATCTTGAATGCCAATAGTCTCTTCTTATCATTTCCCTTCAGTGTCCACGTTTCGGCCGCGTAAAGCAGAACACTGAAGACACAAACTGAAAGAATCCGTAGCTTCATTGGGATGGTAATCTTGCTGGACTTCCATATGTGTTTCAGTGATGCCAGGGCTCCAGTGGCTTTGACGATTCTGTTTTTAATCTCCACTGAGCAGTTGTTGTCCACTGAGCAGTTGTTGTCTCTTCCGAGATACTCAAACTGCTCTGTATTTTCGACCGGCTAGTTGTTGATCTCTATTTGTTGTTCGATGGTTCGTGCTCCGAAGACCATCGTTTTGGCCTTGCTGGTGTTGATTCGGAGCTTGTTTTTTTTGGCAGATGCTTGCAGGGCGGTTGCTTGATCCTGGAGTGCTTGCAGATCTTCATTCATGAGATTGATGTCGTCAGCGAATCGGAGGTTGCTAATGATGCTGCCTTGGATAGTGACTCTGAGGTTGAGCTTGGTGACGCTGTCCATAATGCGTTTCAGGAGGGGTGATAAACAGAAGCGGAGATAGTGGGTCTCCTTGGCAGCTGCCGATCAGCATCTTGAACCAAGTCCCCATGTCATTTCCGGTCTTGACGGCGAGCCTGGTATTCTCATAGATGTTTTGTAGCAACTTAACCACTTTCCTGTCAACTCCAAAGGAAGTGAGAACTGCCCAGATCTGTTGTTGGTTTATGCTATCAAAAGCTTTCTGGAAGTCAATAAAGCAGTTGTAGATCTTCTTTCCTTTCCGCTTTGCTTTTTTGGCAAGTAGTCGGACCAATAGGATTTGTTGCACTGTACTGCGGTCTTTATGGAAGCCTGCTTGTTCTTCGGCCAGGTAAGGTTCCAGCTGGTGTTGCAGTCTTCGCAGTAGGATGATCAAGAAAACTTTCTCCAAGTGGCTGATTAAAGAAGTAGTTCTGTAGTTTTCGCATCTAGCCAAGTCTTTTTTTTTTTTAGAATGGGTATTAGGATGGTTTTTTCCCCAGTTTGTTGGTATTTTTTCTTCGAGCCAGATCTTTTTGACAGAGTTCGTGCAAGCTTGCTGTTAGTTTGGGTCCACCAGCTTTGATCATTTCTGCTGTTATTTCATCAAATTCGGGACTCTTTCACTGCTTCAGTGTTCTGATCGCTGCTTCAACTTTGGAATGGAGGATGTGTAGACAAGGGTAGTCGTCAGCTGATGGAGTTATTTCCTCCAGTTCTGCGTCAGTTTCTTGTGATTGGTTGTTGTTGGACTTGTTGTAGAGTGTGCTGCAGTATTTGGTCCACTGGTTTGTAATTGCTATTTTTGTTTGTAGGATTTTGCCAGAATCATCTTTGAGGATGTTCAGCTTCGGAGTGAACTCTTTGTTCGTTCCAATATCGCCAATAAATGTCGTTAATAGGTTCAGGTGGTTGTTCTATCTCTGCTTGTCCTTCAATAACATCATTTGTGTCCCGCCTATCGCTCTCAGTTGTAGCTGCTATATCGTCATCTAAGCCATACTCCCCTGTGGCAGGTTTTAGCCTATTTGCATGGACTTGCTGCTTTTTCTGGTTTTTTGTGTGTTGAATTTCGAAGTTTACGGGTCTCAGTTGTCTTACAACTCGAAAAGGTCCCGTCCAACGTGGAGCTAATTTTTTGCTACAACCAGGCTTAGTTTGAACTTCCTGTAAATATACTCTGTCCCCTAGATTAATAGTATATCCTTTGTGTCTCCTGTCATGAAATTTTTTTTGTTTTTGTGTCTCCTCCTGTGAATATTTTTGAATTACTTCATAAGCATTCTGAAGTCTGGCCAGCATTTCGGTTTTGTAATTTACATCGATATCATATCGAGGTCTTCGAGGTGATGTGTGTACATCAAAAATAAAGTTAGGATTACATCCATAAATCAGATAGAAGGGACTTTCATCTGTAGACGAATGTAGGGCTGTATTATAAATATCATATCGAGGTCTTCGAGGTGATGTGTGTACATCAAAAATAAAGTTAGGATCACATCCATAAATCAGATAGAAGGGACTTTCATCTGTAGACGAATGTAGGGCTGTATTATAAATTATATTTTTTTGTTATCTAACTTGTTTGAGAATTTATTCTTGTAAGTTCTAACATTGACTTGTTGTTTTCAACATAACACTTATTCGTTACTTCTAGTTGTAAATTTCTGGTTTTATTTTGCCGGTTAAATGTTAATTGTTGTTAGATTGTTTTGAAGTTAATTATTGTTAAGTTAGAATTTAGTTAAAGACCTGAACTCAGGCCGAACTCTGGATTGCAGAGTCGTTAGAAGCGTTAGGTTTAGTTGTAATTAATAGTATTGATATTCGTTAAAATTCGCAACTTTGCAATTTTATTAATATACAAGTAATTTAACTTTACTATAATGGTAAAGTTGGATTACTGTTTTATTTTCTTACATAGATGTGGGTTTCCTAGGAGGGGCATTGAGTATTCAATTTTTTCTAAAAGTGGGCAGTACATTAAAAAAGTTTGAAAAACACTGCTCTACATTATTATTTAAGCATATGTTTGTTGACTTCTTCACATTATCAAAAATAGACTTCATCAGTTTAAAGCTATAATTACGTTTCTTCCCCATTTTATGATTTTAAAGAATTCTTCTTGTTTATCTTTATCTTTTGAACAGTGTGTAAATATTCTCTTGAAAAATGAGTTGAAGGCAGATTTCTTGATTTTAAGGGATTGGACCAAGTGGATATAATCACTGGGGCATAAATAGGCTTCCTATAAACCTTGGTTGCATATTGTCCTTGTATCATATTTGGTTTGATTGTCTAGAAAATATACAGATGATATACTACACTGTTCTAAGTTGAGTGTTAGACCAATGTTTTTGTTTGTGAAAGCCTCACTTAAGTTGAGTGATTCTTGCTTATCTTTCCATATGACATATATGTCATTGATGTAATATAGATAGATCTTAATTGAAAGTTGTTAATAATAAAGACTTCTTTATATCTCGAAAAGATTTCAACCATTATATCCACTATAGGCTCACCTATAGATACTCTCTAAGTTTATTTGAAGAATTTCCCTTTAAATGAGAAATATGGCTCCCACCAACATGTCTAGTTCAATACAGGCTCATTGACTCTATTGGACTAGACATGTTAGTGGGAGTTTCAGTGAGGGGAAAAAATTTCTCAAAATCTGAAGTCATTATTCATTATCTAATGGTTTCGATTCTTTAATTCTCATAAGGAAAACTTTGGTGAAAATAACTGTACAGCAATACCTCGCATAGTCCGGTTAATTGGTTCCTCTTTCTTACCGGACTAATTGAAACCGGACTATTCGAGGTACGTAACCTATGGGAAAAATTATAATTGGTTCTAAGAAATTTTCGATTTGCTCATGTTTTTTTTTTAAATCGTAAATTCTTACATTAATTATTATTTCATATGCATTAAACATTAAAATCTTTTATAAAGTTTTATAATAGACAGAAGGGGACAGAAAGTGGGTCTGAGCCCATAAAGACAAATAGATAAAGAGGGCTCGCCCAGCAGGTGAATGCATTTGCTTTCTCCAAGTCGGCCACTCGGTGCCATTACAAACCCAGAGCGGTGCTCTGTGTAAAGGCAGATTTCACTTAAACTGGGCCGCCGCGGGGTGATGAGTAGCAAATGCCGATATGCCTAGTATTCATTCCCATTCAATGATTCAATTAAGCGTTTGCGGTAAAAAACTGACGACATTGCACTTGAGAGGCAGACGCTATAACAAACATTGTTAATATAAAGTTGGCAACATAGAGGAGCCACCTGCTTGTCTCAGCTCCTCAAATAGTGGCTATTCGGATCATATATAGATAGTAAGTAGCAAGCACACTTACATTTCATATTTATTCTAAAAAAATTAAATTAAATTGAAAATTTTTTATTAACAATTACAATCCAGACTATTTGAAACCGGACTATGCGAGGTATTGCTATATATTCATAATTTTTTTTAAGATGGCTGTGTATATTTTGGCTACAGTATTTTCAAAGATATTGAGTGGGAAACAACATGTTTCTACAGTTTGCTGGATGCCTGTTGGATTGTTATTCTTATATATACCTGAACATTCTAAGACACTGAATTGGGAACATTTTTAGTTCTAGGAGCAAATGATAAACCTTTTAATTTCATTCAATGTTCCAATTTGGAGGCTAAAGTTTAGTAAGTTCTTGAAGCTCAATTGCTTTAAAGTCTCAGATAAGAGATTTGAAAGCAATTGAGACAGCTACAGTGTAACATTGAATAGTACTCTTCTTGTTTAAGGATCACTAATGTTTTAGATTTATCTCTTTTGTATTAGTAAGATCTTGCTCTTTAAGTCATTCTAGTGTTCTTTTAAGGCATGCTTTTTCTCTTCTATAGCCTGGCTTGTTTTTAGATTTATTATAATGTTTTATGTTTTTACTACAAATTAGTGCTGACTTTTTCTCTTATAGGAACTATTACATAAAGGTAGTGTATTTTACTCATGAACACACAAAATACATATATTATGATAAAAAAAAATTAATAAAGAAGGTGTAATAGTGATAGATGCAAAAAAAATAAAATCAGAAGGAATGCTGAAAGCAGCAAGAATGAGGTGAAGAAAGATACATCTTTTGTTGAGATATAAAGAAAAACATATATAAGAACAATAAAAAACATAAATAAAAAAATTTTTTAGTGGCTTATGTATTTAGAATGGATATTTTATACATCCAGGAGATCAATTATAGCAGACCAAATCTGGAGAACTGAGAAAGTAAGGTTATTAAAATCTGTGAATGTTCTTTCAATTTCTATTGTATTTGCAATACAGTCAAAGCCAGTTATTAGGGAGTCAGATATAAGGAACAAATGCGTCTGGTCCTGATGAAAAACCTATGTTTTGTGTGTGTTTTTTTTTTGTTGGATATGGTGGATTCGGATATAATGGAAAATTTGGCTATAAGGGAGATAATTTTTCATTTTTCTGTACGCCACTAAAAAATTTTTTTATTTATGTATTTAGAATGGATATTTTATACATCCAGGAGATCAATTATAGCAGACCAAATCTGGAGAACTGAGAAAGTAAGGTTATTAAAATCTGTGAATGTTCTTTCAATTTCTATTGTATTTGCAATACAGTCAAAGCCAGTTATTAGGGAGTCAGATATAAGGAACAAATGCGTCTGGTCCTGATGAGAAACCTATGTTTTGTGTGTGTTTTTTTTTGTTGGATATGGTGGATTCGGATATAATGGAAAATTTGGCTATAAGGGAGATAATTTTTCATTTTTCTGTATTCTTCCTTGTGATGACCTACTTTTCATTCTGCTTTATCTTGGCTGGCCATCAGTGTAATTTATTTAAAAATAATAACAACATAAAAAGCCAATTTGTTGCTTTTTTTCTCTCTATATTCCCCGACCACAAAATTTTTTATCATTCTTAATAATTTAAAAATTAATGAATACAAATTAAATTAAAATTGTAGTTTCCTCGAAAAGACAAAATCTGCAGGTGGCACTGTACCCTAAAAATGGTGCCACTTAATAATGTGTTATTTAAGTTTGTAGAAGTTTTATAGTTATACTCCAAGTTTATGAGATTAAATGGCAGGATTTCTGCTCATTTATATGAGCAGATAATATCTAGTATTAATTATTTCCCATTTTATGTACACTGCAGATATAAGATCCATAATCGGCAATCAAAAAATTACACAACTCAAATAACTGATATTAAAACCAAAATAACAATCCTAGTTGAAAACTCTTCAATGTTTACTTTGCCCACCCAACGATGTGCCGATTTGTTGCGCATTTGGATATAAGGGAAATCGGTTATAAGGGACATAAAGTGTAGGTCTCCTCGATTCCCTTATAACCGGCTTTGGCTGTATATTGTTTTTTTGACATTGGATGTGATTATTTTAGCATTGCTCTAGATGGAAAAGTAATTGTTGACTATTTCATCTGAAAATGATTTTAATATTATAAAATCAAAAGTGTTTGTGCTCATTATCATCACACATTAAAGAACACAAACACTACATATATTCAGTATCATTGCCTACTATAATGAAAAG
The DNA here is from genome assembly GCA_000484575.1 of Olivierus martensii. Classification (NCBI taxonomy): domain Eukaryota; kingdom Metazoa; phylum Arthropoda; class Arachnida; order Scorpiones; family Buthidae; genus Olivierus; species Olivierus martensii. The sequence continues at coordinate 13,076 of AYEL01082659.1, forward strand.
CCCTCATATATTGTAAAGAATATGGCATTAACTAAAAGTGCTAGTACGTTATCGATCTAGACTTTAGTGGCAAATTTTTCAGTCTGTGTAATAAGTATTGCAAATTTTTGCAAATATTTTGCAGAAAATGAATTTAAACCGTGTCAGTTTGTTTATTTTTTTCCCTTGTAAAAGTTTTCTTTTTATCTGTGTATGTATATATTTATGTGAAACGTTTTCCCAAAATGAGACAAATATTACTCTTAAGGAACCAGTCTTATAATTTTTATTATTGGTAAATGATTATATAATTTTTAATTGTTTAAATTTACTTATATTTTTCTATAATAAGTTTTAAACTGAATATTTTATTTGATTATCTGCCTTTCAAATTAATTCATTTCCATATATTATGGAGCCTGCAGTATGAAGAAAGAAGTGGTGTAAATATGCAATTTTACATTTATAGAAATATTAAACATTTACTTTTTAAATACAGAATTCAGATATGCAAATTTGCATCTTACTCTTAGTTAAGTGGTAAAAATTTATTGATATGTTTGTTTAGAAAATAAGAAAATATTCTAATGTTTTTTAAATATATTAATGATACAAATGGTATAAAAATAATTTTTTGTGTAAATATATCTATATAGTTTCTTAAATAAACAAGTCAAGTTTAGTAACTGAAACTGATATAATAGAATTTCAGATTCAGTTTGTCTTCCTGCTTTTTATACTCTATAACAAGGGATGGGCAACTTTCTTCTATGTAAGAGCCACATTTAAAATTTTCGAACTGACGTGGGCTACATAAAGCAAAAAACAAAATTCAGGAAAATCGCAATTATTTATTCATATATGATTATAGATTAACATAAGTATACATAATATGACTTCTAGAACTGATGTGAACATAATATATCCGAAATAATTGGTTGAATATTAGTCAATTAAATTAAAAAATTATTTTTAATTTTTTTAAATTTAAATTATTTTTGAGATGTGAGTATGTTAGCCAATTTCTTGTTTTACTTTTTACTAAACTCATTGCCGGAAGAAACTGTTCACATGCATAAGTTGTAGAAAATAATAAAAACAGAAGTTTTGCTGCATACTTCCTTAAGTTAGAAAATTGATTTTCTTTGATTAAAGTTTTATAAAATAAACTAAATTTTTTGTTTAAAAGTATCTTTCAAATCTAAATTACTTTACAAATCCATTATCTTCAGTTGAAGGTCATTTGGTGCATTTTCTATATTTACTAAAAAAAGTGCTATAAAAATTTGTATTTCATTTTCTTACTTAAGGAATTTATTTTATTTTTTAATATTTTACAGGCTGCAGGTTGCCCATCCCTGCTCTATACTTTAAGCTTCATTTAATTATTAAGTTGTCTTTTACAAATGAATTATGAACATAATAAATGAGCCATTCACAAGCCAAATAGATTAACTCCACTTTTTGAATTTTTTAAAATATTAGTGTCACAGTACTTGGTTGACTCTTAACTATTTATAATAAAAATAAATTTCCTAATACTTATGCTTAACACCACTAAATGACAAAATTTTTTTGGCATTGAATAATTATTAATTTATTTCAGAAGCCAGTTCAATTAACTCCATATTCTAATGTAAATCATTGTAATAATGCAATTCAAACGTTTATAAGTATCGTATTATGCTTAAGACATTTTTTGAGTTTACCCTTCAAAGTTAGAATTATATTTTGACATCTTTTATAATCACTAAATTGGAAGGATTGATTGAGAGACATACTGTGTAGAAAAGGTGCAATACCACTTACATAAAAGTTTTGGCTAATCAATTTTATTCAATAATTTTTTTGGTTTTAGTCAAGATCTTTCTTTAGTCGTCTAGGATTGACAATAAGAATTTAGTTAAGTAATTTTTTAAGTACCGTAGCATATATATTAGATGATAACGGCAAGCTGTTCGTTTTGTCATAAAAATAATTAATCGATTACTGTTATATGTGGAGATTAATAGAATAACGTCTTTGTAAAATAAATAATTTATTATATTAAACAAAGTAAAAGATGATTAAATACAAAAATAATGAGACTACTGAGACCACAACTCGATGATTGTGTCTAAAAGTTGATTCCCACTAGCACGGAACCACGGCGAAAAATACGCGTGTGACGAAAGCAGCGTGGTTTTGACGTCATACCACAGCCTAAAAATCGCTAAAGTCTAGATAGATTCAACTTTTCTGCAACGGTAAAATCTGTCGAGATAACATCCACCAATGAAATCCATGCAATTTGCAACGTTGAATTGTTGGCAACCTTAACAGTCAAGATGGCGGGATTCTTTGTTATTAAATCTCATTTCTTTGATCAAAATTGCATAGAAACATTATTCGTATTTCTTCTTATAAATATTTTTGATCCAGCATTTTCCCTTCCTCAATTTTGTTTCAGTTTCCTCATTTACTGCAGCTGTTAACATCATTTCGTAAACAGTGAGTGCCTTTCATTGCTTAGCGTCCATTTTGTTTTACATGAAATGAATCATGGGAACAGCACTAAGATTCTTGTGGAAAGCGAAGCTTTTCGCGACTGTGGGAACCCGAAAGCAGAATTGATATCTGTGACAGTTTTTAACCGTTCCGCTTTCTGCAGCAGATAGTCGGAACCATAGTATAATAAATCTATGGTGGGAATCAACCTAAATTCTTTGAGTTCGACCTTGTTGTCGCAATGCTCTGACATTGTCTAGCAACCAAACTTTTGTTTAACATTTAAAATATATACTGCATTAACTTATTTTTTAAAATATTCAAGATTGAAATCGATGGTATTATTATTATTTTTTATTTTCACTTGCCAAATCGATTAACTCCATCAGTTACAGAAAAATTGTGATAAAAATAATGATTACTCCAAGGATATACTACCTTATGCATTTTATATGTTGTTAGATAAAAGCTACACTTGTAATAATACATTCTACAATGTTTATTTGAATTTATATTTTAAAGGAAATTTTAAAAAGTAATTTATATTATTTTATCATTTTTCTCTACTTTTTGTTTTGTGGAGTTAATCGATTTGGCAAGTGAGCGGCTCAAATGATATATCAGTCATGTTAATACAAATGATTTTCCTTATGAATTTCTTAATATTTTATGATCCGTAAAGAATGTTAAGGAGGAGTGACAAATGATTTCACATGTACTATTATTTATTTTTAAAATATATTTTAAAATTTTAATGCTATAATTAAAAATTTATTATATTATAAGATTATTAAGTCATAAAATATATTTTTTAGACCTTATAAAACAGTATTAGGAAATCTCTCTCAAACTGATATTTATTTGGATATTAAACAGTACAATGAAGTAAGTTAATACTTATTTTTATATAACTTTAATCATTAAAGTTTGATATTAAAAATTTTAAACAAAATTTTTGATTAATTAATATATGATGATATCAACTTAATGCTGTAATTTTATGATAATTTAAAAATTTCAACGAATTAATACAGGATGATATCAACATAATGCTTTTACAGCATTATGTTGATATCATCCTGTATTAATTCATTGAAATTTTTAAATTATAAAATTTCCCAAATTTTTTCTAAAAAATGAACAGAATTAAATTCCTAATATACGAGGTGTGTTCAAAAAAAAACTGAACTTTTGTTATAACATTTTTATTGCTCATTGTACAACATTCTAAGCATTGTCTCCCTCAAAGTAGTCCCCTCTACTGGCAATACACCGTTCCCAACGATGCTTCCATTTTTGGAAAGCCTCCTGGAATGCACTTTCTGAGATGTGTGCAGATCTCTTGTCGCATTGTCCTGAATCTCCTATATGGTTTGGAAACGATGTCCTTTCAACGAGGTTTTAAGTTTGGGAAACAGGAAAAAGTCAGCTGGGGCTAGATCAGGAGAATATGGTGGATGGGACACAACGGTAGAGTGATGTTTCGCTAGATAGCTGCAGACAAGGAGCAATGCGTGAGCCGGCGCATTGTCATGATGCAACATCCAAGTCTGGTTTTCCCACAGTTCAGGCCTCTTCCTGTGATCCCTCAAACGCACTAGAATTCCCTGGTAGACTTCCTTATTTACCATCTGACCATGTGGTACAAATTCCTTGTTCTTCAAGCTCTTTCATTGTCACTTTGGCACTAATCCGACGAACAGCTTGTGAATGTGCTCACTTCAGCAGTTATGGCTTGCCAATTAACTGTCAGAGCGAAACGCGGCAAATGGCAGGTTGTTGTCTAAACCTGCTTCTACGTGCGCTCAGTAGCCACAGCACACTCCCTATGCCGGTTGGCCCGCTATTTCAAAAGTTTGGTTTCTTTTTGAACACACCTCATATATCTAGTATGTTTTAATTTGTAACTAGAATGTAAACATATCAATGAATTTTAATTTAAAAAAATACTAAATCACAGATTCTTTTGAATTATAAGTAGCTGAATTAAAGATGATCAATTGAATTATACTTTTTTCCTTTAGAAACTTTTAATCTGACTTATTTATGTAATATAAGTGAAATCATCCCATCATAAGTTTATGATATTATTGATATATACAGGAATACCTCGATTATCGCGGTTAATGTTGCCACAAAAAATACCGCAATAATCAAATCCGCGATAATCGGGATAAATAATGCATGTAAAATGGGTGATCAACTGCAAGGATTTTTCAAATCTATTAATTAAATTTTATGTACGAGGTACAAAAATGTGTTAAAGGTGCCAATCTTCTAAGCGAATCACTCTACGTTTCTTCTTTATAGCTATTGACTTGATATCAAGAGTGGAATGTTCATTTCTGCGGGCCATGTCTGCACAACAAGCGATGTGTGGAGGAAGCACTGTCGTGATACGAATTTGTACCAGCTGGACAAACTGTTAACGGCCCTTTCTACGTGCAGGTTTTGAAACGACTGAGGGAGGCAATTTGAAGAAAATGTCCCGCGAAATGGCAAGGAGGATAGACACTGCATCACGACAATGCTCCCTCCCACACATCGCTTATTGTGCGGACATGGCTCGCAGAAATGAACATTCCACTCCTCTACCAGCCTCCCTACTCACCGGATTTAGCACCAGCGGATTTCTGGCTCTTCCCCAAGATCAAAAAGGGCCTCAAAGGTAACCGTTTTGCCACCGTAGAAGACATCAAAATCAACGCGACGGCTGAACTTCGGAAGATACCAAAGCAGGATTTTCATCGTTGTTTCCAGCAATGGCAGGAGTGGTGGAACAAGTGTGTGTGTTCTGAAGAAGCCTATTTTGAAGACAATTAAGTAAATGTGTACCTATAGTGTGATAATAAATAGTTACAACGAAATTCCGGGAACTTTTTGATCCCTCGTATAGGTAAGAAAGATTAGTCTCGACCAATTGTTTTCTTTTTATTAGTGATTTATTTATGAATCTTCAATATTTTAACATTTCAGAATAAGTTATAAAGCATTATTTTAGAAGTTAATGAACAAATCATGGCAGTTATTTTATATGCCATTCTTTAATATTTTATTAAAAAGGTCCCAAATAATAAAATTAATATGATAATATTCAATAAATTTTAATATAATTTCTTTGGATTATTCTTTTAATAAATTAAAAATTGAATAAAATACATCTATATTGTAAACAACCAGAAAAACTATTTTTGTTGAAAGACTGTGATTATATAGGATATGTTCACACTGTCGCATAATGCATAAAGCTCTTTGTTAGTTTGTCAATAGCCAACAACTTGATAAATTGTTGTTTGATTTCATATATGCATTGTAGGCTCATTGAAATGATTTGTGGTTACTATTGCATTAATGTGTACAAACCTTAATATATATTTTAGAAATTCATAAATAAAATACTCTTTATTGTTTATGATTGTGAAAAATATTTTTAATTTAGAATCATCTAAACTAACTAGCTTATTGTGTTATTTTTTATACTACAAAACATAAACATATATTGTTTGTTATAAATGCAAAGATATTGATTTACAACATTTAAAAATTCCAATTTCTTGGTTTATTTATGTTATATATATTTTTTGTTGATTTTGTTTCACATTACAGGTATATTATTATTCTGAGTGGCATTATTTCCTTTCAATCATGGCACACTGTAACATCAAAAATGAAATAATTGTAAAATACTTAGTCCCAAGTGTTTTTGATTCAGAATTTTTGTTAAAAAATTATTTTTCTGACTTATGCAAAATTCAGATTATGTAAAAACATTAGTCCCAATTATTTGCATAAATTGGGGAATACTTGTAATTTTTATTTATGTATTGAAATTAACTTACTCATTTAACAAATTATGTATGTTGAGTTATATGTATATATATTTTTTCATTAATTGTAATTATTAATTGATTTATTATTATTATTTTTTTCTCTCTAGAATCATTCTGTTGACAATTCTCAGTATGCTTTTAAAATATTGATTCATCTTTCATTTCAAATAAATTTTTTGTAAATATCAGTATAATATTTTTATAATTAGTATGAAAACATCAGAATCATATGTACAGTTGATACTAGTATAAAATTATTTCATATCTGAAATAACATTTTAATGTTGTTGTATTTATAAATAAAACTAGCTGTAATACCCGGCGTTGCTGAGTTTTGTTTATAAATCATATATTAAAAATAATTATTGAAAAATAATCATTAACATGCAATATATTGTATATATAATCATACAATAAACAATGCTCCAAATTCAATATCATTTTTCTCTTGTTATTGTTTGTTTATATTTCCTTTAAAAATTAAATGATTAAATATTCAAAATTTGTTCCTGTATGAAAACACTTGTATTAAATATATAGAAATATCTTTTATTATACAACAAACAAACACGTATTAAACAACCGCTTTGCAATAAAAAGTGAAGCACCCGCTTGGTCCTATGTTGCATAGTACAGTGATCTCAAACTCACGGTTCGCGGGCTGCATCCTGCCCGCAAAGTAATTTTGTATTCCCCAAGATATTTTAGATATTTGTTTAAATACATATTAATCAGAAAATTATTTCAATTTAATGTTAACAAAATAATAATCTAAAGTAGGGGTGGGCAACCTCCGGCCCGCGGGCCACATTATTTTATTATATCTAATACCAACGCTATGTATACTTACATATCTGTACCTTCTGTTTTTTAAATAAATACTATTATTATCAATTGTTTTTGTTTTGGCCCGTGGCCCACCATAAATTTTTCTATACGGCCCCCTACAAAAAAGGTTGCCCACCCCTGATCTAAAGTTTTAAAGCATACTCTACTCAACCTACGCTGTGCTATCAGTAACTATTGAAAAAATAAAATATTTTCCTTTCACTGTATTTTTGTTTAAAAATATTCGGCCTTTGTTTCCTTTCGAACTGTGCATTCGGCCCGCTCTCAATTTGAGTTTGAGATTACTGGCATAGTACAAAAGGCCATGCACACATGCAAAAAACCAGCACTTTTTTAACACGTGCTTGGCTCTTTATTTAATTTATCCAAGAATTTAATTATTTTGCCCATGTTAAAAACAGGCATGGCCATTCAGGAAATGCTGGACACTGATTTTTTATGTGAATGTGTGGACAATATTTAAATTTTTACATATAATTTATATTATTATAATGCTTGGTTGAAATACATAATTATATCATGACCATGATGTGGCATAAGAATAGATTTGACAATAAAATGGAAATTTTCTATATGCTATGTATATTATTTCTGTGTGTGTTAGTTTAAGTATTATTTGTTTATTAGCTAGAGAGAATCCATAAATTATGTCACACTTTAGGAGTAGATTTGAGATGTTAAATGATGTAAGGGGGAAGAATTCTGTAAATTATGACTAACAATGTTTTAGTTATTAAATAAAATATAAAATATTTATGCGTATTTGTTAGAGAAATAAAGACTAATGTAATATGTAACATTTGTTATAAAATAGGTCTGGCCAATCCAAATTGTTTTTCCGATCAGCTTGGAGAAAAATATTATAATAATCACGCATAGCACTACAAAAAATTTCGAAGGGGGAGAGACTCAAAATAAAATGCAAAGTGGATTAATTTCATTTAAAATTACAACAAATAAAAAATTTGTATATATTACTGCTTTTTGTGTGATTTTAAATATTACTTATTATTATTACATAATATTGGATAAACATATAAGTCTAATAGTTTACGTCTTGATGAATAATTATATAATTTCTTTGTGTGATAAAATATAAATATCAATAAATTTCATCTGAAATATATGTCAGAATCATAATTATGGATATAGAACAGGCTTAACTGCAAATTCAGCATAAAAATTCCTTTAAAATAAAACATCCAATGAAAAGGTATGATATAAAGATACTGATTGAACACAAATTGATACTGAACAGTATCCTGTATCATAATCAATAATAATTGTATTGGCTAAATAATTATGTAAAAATCCAGTAATAGTAATGCAGGTAAGTTATCTGTTGCCCCTTACTTTCACACTTAGCGCCATCTATTGGTATTTATTGTCATAAAATAAATAAAAATTGGGCCTCTTAGGGCCCTAAAAAAGGGCCAAATAAAAAAAGGGGCGACGTAGGGACATGCCCATACTGATACTGAACAAAATTCTATATCATATTCCTAAATATCTTTTTTAGATTTTAAATAAAGTTTCATACATACATACATACATACATGCATACATACATACATGCATGCATACATACATACATGCATACATACATACATGCATACATACATGCATACATCCATGCATACATCCATGCATACATCCATGCATACATCCATGCATACATACATCCATGCATACATCCATGCATACATCCATACATAATCTATATTTTATAAACATGCATACATCCATACATACATCCATGCATACATCCATGCATACATCCATACATAATCTATATTTTATAAGTATATAGATAAAATTTTTAAATTTCTGTGGAATTATCTTTTTCATAATAAATACAATAATAAATCAAAATTTTTACTTTGAAAATGTTAAAAAATTTTTAATTAAAAATATCTAATTAAGAAAATAAGATTATTTTTTAAAACTATTTTAGGAAACAAACAAACTTAGAGAAAACTTCTGCTTGACCAAAATTAGAATACAATTCTATATATCAAATTTATTTTTACTATTAGTATTTTTTGTATTCCATTCTTTTTCATTTTTAGTTTATATTAGTAATTCAGTAAAGACTTAGCAATGCTAAAATACTTGGTTAGAAAATTTAGCTTTGTCAAGGTACTAAATTTAATACAGAAAATCACTTAAAAACTTAAATAATTTTTGCTGATTTTTTTTTCTTACTGTATTAATTTTTAACTGAAGTTTACTATTAGTTTTTGATTAATATCCATTGGCTTTTTGCTAAATGATTATATAGTACTGTTCATTGCAAATATTGAGATTAAAATATGTTTGCATTCACATTGTTATAAATTAGCTAAGGTACTTCAATTGAATATCTAGAAATGCATCTATAATTGATATTTGGTATTATTCCATTGACAGATGAATAGATAATTTAAATACAGTGGTACCTTGGTTAACGATGGCCTCGGATAATGATGGCTTTGGTTAACGACGAGTTTTTGAAAGAAAAAAATGTCTTGTTAACGACACATGCTTTGGTTAATGACTCCTAATTATGTGAACTTCCAACAAAATAGAGCTCTGTAAAACAGCTGCTTGTCATCGCATCACATGATTAATTAGATCAGTCAATCGTTATTGTTTTTTAATAATCAATTCAAATCTTCATTCTATCATTATTAAAATTAATAAAATTATAACCATATAAAAATATATTTAACTAAATGATAATTAACATATAATAATGAAAACAAATTATTTAATTAATTAAAAATAGATGTGCAACAGTTCACTAGTTTTTAGTTTCTTAAAGATGATTTCTAGACAATTATTTTTTTAAATTCTGCGAACTAAGTCTAATTCAATTGTTTATTTGTGTTATATATTACTTGACACCTGCAAGAGTGGTGTGACGTCGCGGTTTCGGATTCCATTAGAAAAAAATAACATCTGTTCAAGATCTTATAGTTCATATCGACAATAAATCAGTGCGTGTCACTTTTCGTTTGCCATCAAAAAGCAAAATCTCTAAGGTATCAATCCTCATCTGTATAATAATCGTTGAATCTATAAGCTGCTAATCAGTGTTTATGGGTTCATTTGTCAAAAAACTCCAAAATGAGCCCAATTGTTCTTCTAGTAAAGATTGATAATTAAAAACTGTTTCCACGAACAATTCATTTTATTAATGTTAATTTTTTGTAGCAAATATAATAAATAAATGATATTTTCCATATTTTTAGGACATTTTAAATGA
>AYEL01082661.1:0-86723 GCA_000484575.1 Olivierus martensii
AGGGACATGCCCATACTGATACTGAACAAAATTCTATATCATATTCCTAAATATCTTTTTTAGATTTTAAATAAAAAAGTTTCATACATACATAATCTGTATTTTATAAGTACAGTGATACCTCGGTTCACGAACACAATCCGTTCCTTGACCCCTGTACATAAAAATCTCAATGTTTTAAGGAAATTTACGATTTTGGGCCGCATTCATTACATCGGTGGGCCGCGGGTTGGACAGCCCTGCTCTAGACAATTTATTTGAAGTTAGAAAACAAACATTGTTTCTGATTGGTTGTTTCGCTCAATTTCATTATTCTAAGTTGATGTTGCAGTACATTTAAGAAGACAATTTATTAAGAGACGATTTTTTCTCTCTCAAAAATTCTCTCTCTGTAGAGGAGTGTTTTCCAAACTATGAAGTGCGAGTCTACTGCAAGGGGCACACAAGAATTAATAAAAACATCACTTTTAGACAAACAAGCAAGAAATAAATTCAAATTGGTGTCAAAAAAATAAATCAGCAAAAAGATTATAAATACAATACATATATCCATGTACTCAAAAACTTTCTGCTGTAGTTGTTTTTAAGACAAAATATCATTCTCGTTTAGCGATTTGAAAAAGAATTGCGAGTAACCATATCTTCCATGATATCCGATTTCAGAAAATTTGTGTTGAAAAACAAGCCATCCATCGCATTAAATATTTTTTTTTTGTTAACAGATGACGCCACTTTCCATTCAGGAAGATTATGTTGTATTAAGCATGTATTCTTTTTTCGTTTTTTTAAGATTTGTTTAATTGTACTGTATTAAAAATTCCTGAAAAGATTTTTCGGGTTGCTGGGCCCGTTCCTGCGATCCCCGTCCTTAACCATCCGGCACCCTCCACGGGTGTGGGTTCAGCCCGTGATTGGAACTGTCCCGCCCCTTAGTAATCTCCCCACAGATTTCTGTGAATCTCCCTGATTGGAAAGGGGCGTAAACATGTAAAATAACTGTATTAAAAATTATTACATAAATATATATAAATATATTTATTTATATTTTATAAGAGAAAAAAGGAAATATGTCAAAATCATAATTATGATATAGAACAGGCTTAACTGCAAATTCAGCATGAAAATTCCTTTTATGTTAGTGTTCGTAGCCGAAAATTTGAATATACATGCAAAAGGTTTAAATAAATCTGCAAAAAGTTTAAATATATTCGCAAAAGGATTAAATCAATTTGCAAAAGGTTTAAATAAATTTGCAAAAAGTTTAAACAAATTCACGCCAGTTTAAATACATTTGCAAAAGGATTAATTCAGTTTGTAAAAAAGTTGAAATAAATTTGCAAATGCTATATCATATATTAATTCAATAGAAATGTTCTAAATATGTCCATATTTTTATGGTAATATTCCTGCTTCTGTGATCTAAGTGTGTGATCAATAAATCTTGGCTTGATCTTAAGCTATGTTCCATTTTTTTTTGTAAATTATTAAGTAATAATATTTATTCATAATTTACAATTTTTATTAATCATTAAAACTCATTTTTTAATCATGAAAATTTGATAGTCTATTGATATCTTCTAGATTCTCTAATTTCATATTTATTTAAAAAATGTTAATATTACTGTTTTAAGATGTTTATATTGAAAATTTGTACAGTACATTCTACAAGCAGAGATAAATAAAGATTAAAAACTAAACTATATATTTTTTTTCTGATAAAAATTATGCCATTTAGGCAATAATTTAATTATACCAAACAATAACATGGAATATTACAAATAATTTAGTTTTTATTTCTATTTTTTGTGAATATTACTTTTAATATTTTGAGAACATACAGTAATATTGTGAGAACATGAAGTATTTTAGACTGTATTCATTCAAGATTTTCATTTAGAATCATTAACTTATATTTAGATTTTATTACATCTATTATAAAAAAGTGTGTTTACACACCTTTGTTTTCAAATGTACATAATGCATTGTTCCTCATCCATTCATCATTCAGCATACCAATGTTCAGGAAATCTATTTTTGTTTAAAGTGATTGTTGAGTCAAGAAATTAAAATATAGGAGAAGCATCATGATATGATTATAGAGTAAATATCTTGGTGTTTTTATCATTATCTGCTTTATAAGGAAATGCTTTATAAAGTAATCATATTATAATTATTTTGAGAGTTTTAATTAAAATATGGAAAAAGTAGTAAAATTGTTTTAGTATTTATTATTATTCATACATTTATTCACATTGGACTAGCCTATTTGTCATATATGTATCTTGTGCACTACTTTCTAAAAATATTCATATTAATTTTATGAGAAATTTGAAGAGACATCCAGAGCAGTAAAAATTGTAAATTCAGCAAAGAAAAGCTCAATGAATAACTTTTATATATTTGTTCAGATATTAGAATTAATTTTATATATATATATATTATCAAACTGTTCTGTATACAGATTCAGTAATATGTATTTTTGACATACTCTAATCAACACTAATCAGGGGATTAACCATTACAAATTATATAAACCAACTCGACCAACCAAACTTCCCCTGGAAGACATTCTATATGAAATTTTTTATACGGGCACCTTAGTTCTAAATTCTAAATTTAATTAATTAATTATTAACTCTACAGATGGTGGCACCATAGCTTTAATTCAAAAATAATTGTATAAAAAATTTAATATAGACTTTGTCAGCCAGAGCATGAGCTGAGTTGGTTTACGTAATTTGTATTTTTGATTGAAAAGAAGTCTCTTCTTTTGATGACAGCAGGTGATAAATTTATTTTGTGGACTTTTTCATAGTTTATTATATGCTAAATTTGAAACTAAAGGAAAATAATTTTTTTAAACATTTTTGAATAAATATAAGCTTTATTAATATAATATTTCAAATTAATTTTAAATTCTAATACATATTCCACATATTGTATGACATTGATTGTTATTTAATGAATATTTTATACAAAAATAACATCTCACTGCGTGTTTTAAGTTTTAGATTTGAAATTTTGAAGTATATCTGAAAAATAGTTTGAAAACTGTTTCTCTACAATAAAAATGTAAATGACATGACTATGATTTTTTATCATAATTTGTTACAGGCATTGATCAAATATAGATAATCAATACATATGAAAGTATTAAACAATAAACAGTATAGGTTAATATAAAGAAATGATATATAGTGGTACCTTGGTTAACAACGAGTAGCTGTAAGAAAAAAAATGTCCTGGTTAACAACTCCTGATTATGTGAACTTCAACGAAATACAGCTCTGTAAAACAGCTTGTCATCGCATCACATGATTCATTAGCTCAGTTGTTAATCGTTATTTTTTATTTTTTTTATCACAATCAATTCAAATCCAATAATATCATTATTAAAATTAATAAAATTATAATCATACAAAAATATATTTAATTAAAAGGTAATTAACATATAATAACGAAAACAAATTATTTAATTAATCAAAAATAGGGGTGCAGCATTTCACTAGTTTTTAGTTTTTTAAAGATAATTTCTAGACAATTATTATTATTATAAATTCTGCAAACAAAGTCTGATTCTGTTGTTTGTGTTATATAATACATGACACCTGTAGACGTTCCAAGATGTCACACTTCTTTTGCTAGACACAATGAGTCAAAATGTGGGACATACAGGTCGTTTGCTGGACAAATAGTTCATTTTTTTATTTCTTATATAAATCTACATATGTTCATTATTTTGAACTTGTATGCACTTTATTATATATCCACATAATTAACTTGCATTTTGTCACTGCACTATTGCTAATCTGCTTGTTAAACCATGCATCTTTAGAATATTTATATTTGCGCATACTAAGTTTGATATTGTCTCATTGTTCAATTGCTTCAGCTGTCTTGATTTTATTAATGATAGAATAACCCTTGTTATAATCTGTTCTCGTCTACATCTTTGTTTCTTCACATGTTCGGGCCCGGTCGCATGACGCTCAATGTCCTTGCCTTGGTGCTCGATTGCAAATATTTTGCAGAAAACAATGAAAAAGGCATGAAAGTCATTATTTCTGTCCTTCCTGATACATCGAAACTCTGTTCCATTTCAGATCAAATTTAGTTTTCCTATGAACATGTGCTTTAGGCGTTTCTTTCCCTGGAGCTAAGGGAAAGAAACGCCTAAAGCACATTGGCATGGAACAAAATGGAGAAAGTAAAACAGAAAGCACTATCAAAATCATCTATATATCGATGATTGCTATTCTCATACCATCTAGCAGTTAACTGATGAGTTTGGTGACTATCGACATCAATATTAAACAGTATAAGTATAATGTTTAATAAATATTTTATCAGATTTAACGACAACAACAAAATAAAAAAAACGGCCTAAAAGCGTGACATTTTGCTATCGCGGGCAGGATGGCGAGATTCCTTCAGAAATGCGGGACTGTCCCTCGAATCACGTGATACTTGGAGGGTCTACACCTGCAAGTGGTGTGATGTTGCAATTTCGGATTCCATTAAAGAAAAAACATCTGTTAGAGATCCTATAGTTCATATAGACAATAAATCGGTGAGTCCATGTTGCTGTTCATTTGCCATCAAAAGGCAAAATCAAATCTTATCTGTATAATAATCATTGAATCTTTGTTCACTTGTAATCAAAAGGCAAAATTAAATCTCATCTGTATAATAATCATTGAATCTAAAAGCTGCTAATCAGTGTTTATGGATTCGTTTGTCAAAAAACTCCAAAGTGAGCCCAGTTGTCTTAGTGAAGATTGATAATTAAAAACTGTTTTAATGAACAATTCATTTTATTAATGTTAATTTTTTATCTGCATTTTTAATATTTACTATGGTTGTGGGAAAGAGCTGGAACAAATTAATCAATTTTCAATTAAATCTTATGAGGAATCGCACCTTGGATAATGACGAGTTTGGTTAACAACGATAATCTTTGGATTACCATCGTTAACCAAGGCATCACTATAATATGAAATTCATCATTACATATCGCATTAGTCTTTCCTCCTCATGTAATAGAAAGTATTAATGATATCATGCTTTCCTTCCAAACATACGAATAATCAAGATGTAAAACAAGAGTTTACTATATATTCAAATATTCATTCCATGGAAATTTCAAAATTATAGACCTCATTATTTAAATATTTGTATATCAACTTCACAATTATTGATTTTTATATGTAAATATAGATTCTAATTTTATTTTGATTTGTTTTGTCATAAAATATTAAAAAAAAAAAATCGATTATAATTTAAAAACACAATAACAAGGTGGCAAGTAGTGAGATTGGAGTGAATTCCTGCCAAGCCTGTTCAGTTGTATTTAACCATAATGAAGATGTATTAATATGTTCATTGAGTATTAAACATCTATTTCATCCCATTTCTATTAAAATACTTATTTGTCAATTTAAAAAAAAAGTCTACATCATTGAAGGATGCTTGGAAATGTGCTATGTTAATGAAATGCTTAATGTTGCTGATGAAGTAGCTAATTCATCTAATTTGCAAAGTATATATTATTTATTTCAAAAGATGTAAATTCTGCCCTAGAAAGTTCATACAAATCAAATTAACTAAAATTTTCTATATAATTGAATTTTTTGAAAATGTGAAAAGTAATTTTGTAACAACAGTTCTGAATCAAAAATTCTCAGAACTAGATGGATTATGGTGATTACACTTTTATGATGTTATGGTACCATATTGTATTGTTTGCTGACTGAAACAATGCCACATGGAATGATATTATACTAGTGACATGATATTTAAGATCAATGAACAATATATAAAATATAAATCAAGTACAGTTAGGTCAATACAGCTCTTTAGCAAGTAAAACTTTTTTATTATGGCAAACCGATTTTTGACCTAGGACTAATCCCTCTTCAGTGCCATTCACTTACAAAAACTAGAATGCTAATGGAACAGTTTAAAATAGAACAAACAATTTAAAAATTGTAACATAGAGCAGTGTACATATGCGAACATTATAAGTCATTTTTAAATCTCTTTACAATAAAAGAACACATTTCAAACATGAAAATATTATATACTCTAAGTTATTAATATTAATTATATCGGTTATATACTCAAAGTTATTAATATTAAACAAACAGCAAACATAATATATATACATATGAAACCTGACAATTTCTATAAGATATGTAAGATAAAATATCGTCCATGAGGAAATTGCACTATTTTTTGTTCTAGGTTTCTCTTCATCTTCTTCAATATAAAGAGTACAGTGGTACCTTGGTTAACGACGGTAATCCATTCCAGCGGAATCGTCGTTACCCAAAGCACGATTCCCCATAGGATTTATTTGAAAATTGATTAATTCATTCCGGCTCCTTCCCACAACCATAATAAATATTAAAAACTTGGATAATGACGGTTTTGGTTAACAACAGTAATCCTGGAACAGATTATCGTCGTTAACCAAGGTACCACTGTATTTATTGTATATTGTATTTAAAAGAATTAAATTAGTGAAAAGTGATTGAGAAATTTTCTACTTTAACTTTTATTTGTAATTAGATACAAAAATTATTTTATTACAACTGTTTATTTTGATTTAAAATTTAACTTGAATTAATAATTGGAAGATGGCAAAAATTGAATGATCTGTATATTGTGGCATATATTTGAAGTTAGACTGTATTAATGTATGAGATAGAAATGATTATTATAAAGAAAATATCAAAATATTAAATCTGAAATTTAATAATAAATATGCAAAAACCGTCATTTTTACTTAAAGCAATTGTTAGTGAAAGTTGTATGAAAGCTATCAATGTCAATATTTTTACTTCTAGATGTAACAATATTTATTTATTACAGATTCTGCATTTTTATTAGATTTTTAGAAAGTAAAATACAAGATATAAAACTCAACATAATGAAATAGTTCACAGCTTTACAAGTTATTTTTTAACCTATAATTAATAGATTAGAAGACAGTGGCTGAGGTTGGGACAAAAAGTAGATGGAAGATAAAACTTCTTAGTGTAATCTAGATAAACTTATTTTATATAATTCAGCTTTTGTTCAGTACTAAATTGTTTCAAATCATTTTTTGAGATGTATACAATTTTTGGTCAATATTCAGAATTTATAGCATTAAATAGGAGAAGAGAATTATAATTACTGCTGTTCACAAAAACCTATATGTGAGCTGGAGTTATGGTATTGATGCAATTAAGTAAGAGGAACAGATTAACAGTATACCTAATATGCATTTAATATTGCCAATAAAGAATAAACATGTTCCAGATTGGAAAAGAAATTTATGAAAACAGGTAGGCACACTTGTAAGTAAACAAAACTTTGCCTAATTTTTTTATCTATTAATTTTATTAATTTGTGGAGTCTATATCTTATATTACTTTTTATTATCATTATCTAATTTGTACAATTAACATTTATTTTCCTTGGGACACAATAAAAATGTTTCTTCTGATGATTTTTTAAAAAATCATTTCTATATATCTGTTATAACTTTATATTCATAAAATAAAATTGCATATTAAATTAATTATATATAATTTAATTCATAAATTACAAATATATAAAAACTAATACATCCTTAGCCTAAAATATATTACATTAGTTATTAGTCTTGACATTTATAGTTCCGTTGGAACAGATTACCGTCGTTAACCAAGGTACCATTGTATATCTATAATTTTTGAATAACATATTTTCAAAATATAACAAAATCAAAACATTGTAGGAACTCATTTTTATATATAAAATAATAATGTTTTCTATCCTTTGTTAGACATTTATCAGATGCAGATCTTTATTAGCCAATGATGACTTGTAATTTCTATGTTAAATTGCATTTCTTCATTAGCTTGCAGCTTCTTTTTGTCATCATTCAAATGAGATATTAAGATCTCAGTGAGATATCTTTTCACAATGAAATAGAAATTAATATAATAATAGACATTGAGACAATAAGATAAAAATACAATATAAATTCTTTTAAATACTCATCCAATAGTAATTAGTATATACAGTACTATCAATCATATAGACAGCTTATATAGAAAAATGATATCTTTTTCTGTACAAATCATCTGCATAATCTGCTGGATTTGCTGTGTAAAAATGCTTTGTCCTTCTATTCTGAGGACCTGGGTTTGAATTGAATTCTATCCCATGGAAAATATATACCAGTCATCTGGGCACAGACATTAATCTTTATCATCTATTTTTTCTGCTGATCTTTCACAGATGTGCAAGACTATGATAGAGCCTGTTTTTCCTTTCTATAATAGTGATCAATAATTAGAAAATTCTGTCATCTGTTAACAAAAATTCCATATGCATAACTGATAGCTTTTCTAGATGATTCCAAATTGATACATATTCATCTAGAAATGTTTAATGGTACAGGATAAATTACCCTCATCGATCGCAATTCTGTTATGGATATTGAAAATATCTATGAGTTCTAGAATAATTTCACTGCTTGATAACACTAGCAAAATGGCATAAAAGTTATCACTGACAGTAATAAAGGTTTGATTGTTCAAATTCTTGAGATCAGTTGGATTTTTGCAAATATCTAATGTTAACATATGTATAACAATACCTGTTGTAAGTAATGCTAGAGAATAATGGCATGTTCAGATAATGGTTTATCTAAAACCATAGAATAATGGTTTTAGATAAGTCAGTATCATTAATATAGATTAATAGTAAAGAATTTTTTTATTAATGAAATTTTCCTATATAGATTCAAATTTATATAATTAATATGTGAAGATAACTGAGAACTGCTTCATTTACCTGTTCAAGATATAAATTCCTGCATATATATTCTATTCAATTAGAAAGATAATTGTTACGAATTCATTAAGAATTAAGTTCTTCCGAAGTTAAAAAATGTTTTTGTTTCAAATTGTCCATAGATTATTTTATTAAATAAATTAAATCCCAGTATTTCTTTCATATACTAATAAATCCCAAATTCTGGGATTGAAAACTGAAGTTGCACCTATGCAAACACTCTTAAACATGTACTACTGGTATAATAATACATTTCAATATTTCATGAATTTTTTTAACATCTGTTCTGATATGGGATTTAGAGCATGAAAAACAATGACTCCAAACTCCAGAATATGTGATTTCGTATTCTGAAGTTTGGGCCATAGTTTGTAATTGAAAAGCTTAGATTTGTACTGAAAGTTCTAGATATTGATCTTGAATATTTTAGATGAAAATCTAATATATCCACAAGACTGACTGCTTGATCTGATAGCTTTTTTTTATTGTTTTTTATAACGGTTTTCAATCTAAGTTTATTAAGTGATGGAATTTTTCTAAAGTTCATTATGGGCCGCTTACACCTGTTATGAGATTGGCATTGGATGAAAAATTGCATTCAACGATTCATATATCGGATTCTTCCTGAAAAACATGGAGATATGGGACCCAGTCCTCCAAATGATGATAAACATTTTACTAGGCGGCCAACTAGCCGACTAAAGTGTGGGGACAGACCATTAAATTTATAACGAACATTTTACCATATTGCAATCTTTCAACTGATAGGTAGTATCATATATGGCTTTAAATATGATTAAATGACAGGTTCAATAGAAACGATGAACACTTGTAGTTTTTTGTTAAATAAAAAATTCGATAACAACAGTGTTCAACAATATCATTTGTTTTAAATATATTTTTATATACACAGAACCCACGAATTGAGTATTCAATTATTACATAAAGACTGTTAAAGGGAGGTGGAAATATTACGATTTACGTGGGAAGATAGAGGAGTTGAATCAATATTTAAGTAAGATTTTTAAAAATTTTCAGTTTTAAAATTTAATTCGTGCGTTCGAAATATTTATACAATACATAATACGCTACAAAAAGAATTTTTACATATAACATTCTGTTTATATATATAGTGTATATATTTTCTCTAACATTTTTTTTTTTACATATTTTACGCCCCCTTTCCAATCAGGGAGATTACTCGGGACGGGACCAGTTCCAACCACGGACTGCACCCATACCCATGGAGGGGGGCCAGATGGTGAAGGGCGGGGATCACCGGGGCGGGCCTAGTACCCCGAAAAAATCCGAGACACGAACCCGGGTCCTCCTGCGTGGCACGCCGACAACGTTACCACTCGGCCATCCGGCCGCAACCGGGCCTAGTACCCCGAAAAAATCCGAGACAAGAACCCGGGTCCTCCTGCGTGGCACGCCGACAACGTTACCACTCGGCCATCCGGCCGCATTTCTAACATTAAAAACCTGTAGCCTGATTCATATTAAGTTATTTGTAATCAAGTTGATTGTATCAAGCAATTTGAAAATTTTGCTAATGTGAACGTCTCGTTTTACTTGAAAATAAGTAAAATGGAAACTCTCTTAGTCGGCCGGATTGGCCGCATGGAAACAGCTCGCCTTTCCACTCTGGAGGACCCGGGTTCGAGTCTCGGGTCCCACTCCTTGGGCTTTCCACTCTGAGGACCCGGGTTCGAATCTCGGGTCCCACCCCTTGAAAATATTTATCGTGGGGTCCGGGCCCAGCCTGTCAATCCCCGTCCTCCACAATCCGGCTGACCCAGGGCCCGGCCCGTCGATCCCCGTCCTCCACAATCCCCTCTAGGGGTGGCCAGCCTGTGGAAGGGCTTATTTCTCTTCGCCACATAGTATTTTATCAAAATGGAGTGTGGCATCATCTATTGACAAAAAAAAGTATCCACCATGAAAAATGTGGAATAATAATAGACTTGTTTTCGTTCAGAAGTTTTTAAAAATCATTGAACAGGTCAAGAAGTTTTTGTCACAGAAATAAGAAATATTTTAGAAATAGGAAATGAGATAGGTATTTAAATAATAAAAAACTTCATTATTTTTTTATATATTTTTAGTACAAAAAAAATAAATTTATTAGTGGGATATTTTTTCCATATTTTACACCCCCTTTCCAATCAGGGAGATTACTAAGGGGAGCCAGTTCCAACCACGGGCTGCACCCACACCCGTATAGGGGGGCCGGATGGTTAAGGACAGGGATCACCGGACCGGCCCAGTACCCCGAAAAAATCCGGAATGCGAACCCGGGTCCTCCTGCGTGGCACGCCAACAGCATTACCACTCGGCCATCCGGCTGTTGGTGGGATATTTGATGATGATACGGCGAATTTCAAAAAATAATAACTACAGGAATACCTCGATTATCGCGGTTTCGATTATTGCGATTCTCGATTTATCGCGGAACTATCCATAAAAAGTGCTGCTAATATACAAGAAGAGGCAAACATTTTTTATTTAAATTCAAAATCAACAATTAACATGTTTGTAGAAGTAATCTTGTAATATCTCTCTAAACTAATTAGCAAAGTAAATTAGTACTGTTGTTTACTAATTTTGATTGATTGTTAGATTTACAAATAGTTTAATTGGATTTTATTGCTTGCTAATTATTGCTCTAAAAAAGTGATTAGTAAGCATTTAAGATATTTTGCCATTTACTTTATTTTTTAAATTTCAGAATGTTTAAATTCTGGATTACTCTAATAGAATATTATCATGTGTGAAAATTGTCATAGGAATAAATAGAAAAACTAAAGATTCAGATAATAAAAAATCATTCTTTCAGTTATTAAAATACATTTATTACAAGGATGTATTTTGTTATAGGTAGATTGTTGTCATAGTAAGACATATATCCAGAAAGATTAGAATTTAATTTATTTTTATAAACTTGAAAAATAACCTTGGATTTTTATCACTGATGAAATTTAATTCTTGTCCTTATTTTAAAGGACAGAGCATTTCTTTATATTTAATAGATACTACAGTGAAGTTGATATTACTGTTCTTATATAAAATGAAAGCATATATTTAACTAATATACTTATTTTTTCTAGTTATAATTAAGTCTTAATTTAATATTAATAGGCATGTCCATCAAAAATGATGAGTAAAATAAACAAAGATAATTATAATATGACAACAATCAAAAAACTGTGATTTAATGCATAAATATCAGTTTGCCATAAAAGTCTATCTTCATTTCTTGATTGTTGGTCTTTATAATGATACTCTCTTTCTCTCTTGTCGATGCATTGTTTCTTGATGTGATTTCATCATATTCTTTAAACCAATAGCAAAGATAACAATTTGAATAAAAAAAACGTTTTTAAACAATATAGATGATGATTAAATTTATCTGCCATAAATTTTGGACATTTGTGAAAATGCATTGACTTTTAACCAAATTCCAAATGCAACAATTTTTTGATTTACATTTACATTGGTATATATGAGTGGTAATCAAAACATTGCCATTAAATTCAATAAAATAAATTTTCTCAAATTCTTTTTCATTATTCTGCTATAATTGTACAGGTGGATTCTGTTTGAACTACATAACAGCTGGCAAGATAAAATGCAGTACAGAAATTATTCTGTACAGTAAAACCTCAATTTTACGGACTATAGGGGGCAAGACTAGTCCGTAAAATCGAAGTAAAATTTTTTTATAAACATTAATTAGCATTTTCAACATTCCTGTACTAATTAATGTGACTTATGCCTAAAAATTGTATTATTTTACATAGAGTATTTTAAATTAAATTAAATTACCTACATACATGTATATTAAATTTAGGTAAGTTTTTTAAAATAAAAATGATGCATTATGCAATAAATGAGTGCTTTATTTTACAAATGCTGGATGTAGCTATACTGTAGACAGTTTATGCAAATATTGTATTATTATTATTTATTTTATTTTTTGGGATGGTGTCCGTAAAATCGGAAATCCGTAAAATCGAGGTCTGTAAAATTGAGGTTTTACTGTATTTCTATTGGTGCACAACCATATGATTTTAGTATAGATACTAAGCTAGTTAAATTGTATATTTTATTGAATTCACATTAAAATATCATATATTAAAAAATAGAATTTAAAATAATAAACTAGGGACTCTGCATTATAAAATAAAAAAAAAGCAGCAACGTGTAAAAATTTATCATATGTCAACTATAGTTAGACAAACCATCTGTTATTAATTCTTGAATATAAAAATCAGGACCATTGTAATTCAGTGAGATCACTTGGCTGCTTTATGGTACATCATTGTAATCCAATCAATTGAATTAGTTGTTCATATTTTGTGATGATTATAGTCGAATTAGATCACTCAACTTTCCCTATTCAATCTTATGCTTTTATATACATTATAGATGAATCCAAAAGTAGTAGCAATAGATTTTTAATTTCCCATAAAATAAATCATCAAAATAGATATTTTAAAAAAGTCAATAATTCAATATATTCTTAACTTTTTTTTCCATTCTAGATGCACTATTGGTAATTTGCACATAACTTATTGGATTTGTGATACTCCTTCATCGTTTGAGTATTATAAATGATAGCTCAAGTTGTGATTAATAGAGAATTAAAAATATAAATTGAAAAATAATTTAAAATTGAAATTGCATTTCTGTAGAAATATGTGTGATAAGCTGTTAATTGAATATAGCTAGTAGCTAGATTGTCTGTTAAAAAATAAATTTTTTTGCATGCACATGTGTTATCCAAAAATTGTTGCATTTTACTATATGAAAATAATTTACATAAAGTTATTAAAGAACAGTATAGTGTGTAAATTTGTGTTAAGCTAAGGAATTTTTCTGAAAAAAAATTTGAATAAGGGGGTCAATTTATGAGGGTGCAAAAGAAAAAAAAAAGGGAAATTTTCAAAGATGATAAGATTCATCGATTCACTCGTTCTACACTGTCAATTGCATGATCCATGATATTTGTTTCTAACTAAAATCATTATTTTACTGATTCTTAAGATTTTTTGTTAAAAGCATGGATATATTTGACTGTATATAATTTAATATTTTTTAGGTATTTAAATGTTGTTTAGATATGATGAAAAATGCATAAATCAGATGTTATGTCCTCTTTCCACTATTAGCACATTCTATGGTAGTGGTGCTATCCATCATAATTCTAAAAAATACTTATTTTCTTCTCAGTTTTATTATTAAAAATATGTAGATATGGGTGATTGTTCATATTTAAAATACATTCAAAAATATTTATTTGCCAAGTGCTTCACAAAAAAGATTGAGCTACAGATTTTCAATCATTTTTTTTTTTTTAGCAAATAAATTTGGTGGATACTACTGTAGTATCATCAGTTAATATTAAATGAAAATATAGCAATCTATGCATTGATCTTTCTGATTGACAATTTGGCATTTTCTGATAATTTTGACCATTTAGAAAATACAGGATGATTTTTTTACATATGATGTTGGACATAAGATTTGTTCTCCCTTTGATTGTATGCATTGATTGATTTTCCACTTTTATCAGTTGTAACAAAATTTTCATTGTGCATTTTAATTCGGATTTTTTTATCGTTTAAATTTTGTTAAATATTCAAAGAATTTGTTGAGATTCAGAATTGATGGAAACTTAATATTTCTTTGATATTTTTACCACTTAATAAAATCATATTGTAGAGAAACACAATTGGATGTGATGTATTTCAATCACATTCTGCTCTCTTACTTTCTCCTCATAGTATCAGTGTTTCAATGCTGTAAGTCTGGAATTTCATTTGTGTCTTTATTTATCTCAACAGTGAACTGGATTTGGAAAATTTTTTAAATTATAAACAAAATTAGTTAATTAATGAATTTCATATTATTCTAATCCTTAAAAATTGGGAGGTCAGCTTATATATGAGTTTCAGATTTTTTGATTTTTAAACTCTGAAATTGAAGGGTTGGTTTATACATGAGTATATATGGTATAGCTAGTTTTCATTCTCCCCATTCTCCATTAATGTTTTCTGAGATATGCATTTGAAGAAAATAGTTCATCTTTAAAAAATGTATGAAATTTTTGTTGATACACAATTTGGAAAATATTCAAAATTATTATCTGCAAGGTAAATTGTGAAATTAGACTTTATATTTGCAAGCTAGTATAAAATTTGAATATGTATTACTTTTAGCACAAAAAATGTAGATTGGAAGATGAATTGAACATGATCATGCATGTGTATAGAATATCAATGCTTAATAAGAATTTGAAGAAAGCAAAATGAATAATTATTTGATATCATTTTTTCATTTTTTTTGTAGCATTGAGATATCATCTTCAGTTATCATTCCATTAAGCATATGGTAACATGTTTATGCATATTTTCACTACTTACCTTTGCATTGTTTTTGTTATTAGTATGGAATAATTAATAGTAGCTAGAAAAAGATGCCTGTTTGAATTAAATGAAAGAAATTTCAATGGGGAATGAAGTATGATAGCTTGGCTACTCTGTTTGAATATAATTTCAAGTTGGATAGATAAATAAATATGATCTAAATGAATATAGGAATTTTCTGGAACACTTTTATTGAAATGTAGGTTAAAGAGCTCTTATTTGTCTGTTCCCAATTTCTGGTCATTTCCAGAAACCATTTACTATGTAACTACAAGAACTAGATATATACTTCGTATAATTTTAAAATATAATTTATAGTAGTTTGTGAACATTTAACATGCAAGATTATTTTATTAAAACTGAAAAATTTTCTGCTAGAGAGAGACTTCCAGAACATTTTTACATAAAAGTGTTTAAAACATTGCTGGAGAGAGCTTACATCTATATCATAAAATTATTAAGAAACAGTTTAAATATTTAGCACTGTCTTTAACCCTTTGAGTGCAGCACATGTCAATTTCTGCCTATAATTGTATGCTAGCAATTAAAGTTGAGTCTAGTTAATATGCAAAAAATGTAAATTATGCTATCTTATTTAATTTTCAAAATTTATAATACAGGGTGTCCGAAAAGTATCTTTACACTTTTAGAAAATTGTTAAAAAGATACAAAGAAGGATGTGCACTTTCAATTTTTTGCATTCAATAAAGAAAGTATCAAAGTTTTTTTTAAATGAAGTGGGCACTATATGGCACCCTTGATGGTGCCAAATATAGGTCTCTTCTCAAAATGACTTCATTGCAGGAAATGGCGCAAGTTGTAGTGTGATTTATTGAATTAAAAACTTCAACACAGATACAACATAAATTTTGGACTGCATATGATCAAAATCCGCCTTCAAGACAGATAATTTATGAATGCCATAAGAGATTTATGACAACAGGTAGCGTTTTACCAAAAGTGAAATCTGGTCAGCCTAGCAGAAGCTCCGATGATGTTGAACAAATTCATGAATCTTTTCATCATAGTCCTCGTAAATCGATTCGGTTTGGTGGCCCGTCAATTACAAATACAGTAAGCGCTGCTTATTAGAATCATGTTGGTCGTAGCTATTTTGATTCTAATAACCGGCGATTCTATAATGCGGCGATTTTATTACTGCATTCATTTTGCGCCTACTTTAGTGTTATAGCAAAATAAAAGACATAGTACAGTATTTTTAGATATTTTTATTTAAAAAATCAATTATTTTTGTTTGATTCAAATTATTTTCAAAAAAATTACTAATTTTGCTCCTAATTTTGCTGCTGCATCTCGTTGCGATACTAAATTTAAATTTAATCCCTCGTATCTTCGCAAAATTTTTACCTTTTCATCTAAAGTCACATCTTTACGTTTGGAAGTCATCGCAAATACAGGTACAGTACAATAATACAGTACAGCACAATAATAATAAAATCAAAACCAAAATTAAAATTGTTTCGGACAGCAGACACTAGCTGACCTCCAGCGCCCCCTGAGAAAACTCTCTTACCTTTATTTTTATTCTCTCAACAGTAACGAATTGTTCATAACCAAAAATTTTTTAGTTTAATTTGATTGGAGAGTTGTTTGCTGTCAAAAATTCCTGAGTTTAAGAATCGATAGGCTATATTAGAGTGTTGTTGGGTGATTTTTTTATTTTTTTTTTCTGCTAATGGACTAGGTTTATTCCATAAACTGAAAACATGATTCTAATAAACTATAGAAATCATAATAAATATATATTTTTATATACATAAGAACTTTATTTATACAAAATATGGTATGTTGTTTTGTAGTATTAAATTTTAAATAGAAAATATTTATAAAAATCATCGATGGAAATATCTTGTTTATTCCAAGAGAACATTCAACTCCACTTTTCCATCAATGTCGCTATTCTCAATATTAACTAACGATGATATTAACGTAATATTTGTAACAATCGCAATCGGAGGAAAAAGCATCAGCTAAAACCTCCATTATTACCCGAAGAAGAAGAACATAATATTTCTTCCTCCACTAGGAGGCGCGTTTTTTTCCACGTTGTCAGTGTTTTGAACGTCTGTTCGTTAAATGTTTATCGGTCATTCAAATAACCGTAGGTAATGTAATACAGATATGATGGTATCAAGGAAGCTGGAATCCAGATCTCAATCTGATAAGGGAAAACAAGTACTACTGAATCGAATGACATTATAAGAGGATATAAGACGTTATTGATTACACTTTGTGCAACACAACTCGAAGTGAATTATTTGTTTTTGTATTGATAGCCAGATTAGATGTGAATTTTGTAGTACGAAATATACAATACAATATGTATATATTAATTATAAGTTCTGTGTATTTATTTATATTCGAATTTTGTTGGTGTAAAAATGATTACTGCGTGCCTGAAAAAAATGATAAAGATTGTGGTTGCTCTTCCATTTCCCGTGAAGGAAATACCAAAGAATCTATAGATAAAATCCCCAATAAAAAAGGTGTAAATTTTGCAAAGGGTATGAGTTTCATCAAAGGCGGGACTTTCCAGATGGGTACAAATGAACCAGTTTTTGTTGCTGATGGTGAAGGACCAGCAAGAAATGTTACATTGAGAGATTTTTATATGGATATACATGAAGTTTCTAATCGCGAGTTTAAAAAATTTGTTCAGTCCACTGGATATAAAACTGAGGTAACTGATCAAAATACATATCGCTGTTCCGGAAGAACAATAACGACTCAAAATCAGTGATTTTCAGGAGATGCAAAACTAAATATTAATAATCTATTTTTGTAATTAAAAAATGTTAAAATATTTGATAGTAATGGAAATAAAACAAAATACTAGCATTATGTCATTGTTCTGTTGGAAGGATTATGCATTTCTGAAACTAATAACATGTATAACTCAAAAATTCCAAATTTGCAGTTGCATCATTGTTCTTCTGGAACAGTTATGAAATGAATGATATATGATTATGTAATATGAAATAATTCATTACTATAGTTCCAGCTATGCTCCTATTAAAAACAAAATTTCTCAATAAAATCATATGTTTTTATTCATTATTGTTATTTTGAACTTGCCATTAATTATTAATGAATCAATTTGACTTTTAATTATTACTGAAGTTCATCAATTTTAATATGTTTTAATAATTACAGGCAAATATTTTTGGAAATTCATTTGTTTTGGAAAACATGATAAGTGAAAATGTAAAGAAAGGAATTACCCAAGCTGTAAGTAAATTTTAAAATATTTCTATAAATTTTTTAAAATATTTAGACTTTGTTTTATTATAAATAAAATCAGATGAAATTAAATGCTTATATTAGATATTTCCTCAGATACGAATTTTCTACATTTAAAATACTTAATGGCTACTATATATATAACCTATATAAAACTATTTTTTGATTAAATCTTTGCATTTGAATATAAACTTAGTTGTATTTTTTTTAAATTATATTTTATGTGCTGTTTTTAAAATTAATTCATTGTATAATAATCAAACTTTAATAAAAATCACTGAATGTCCATAAATCATTATTTTATAGCTATTCTTAGATATTCAACATACTTTCTGAAATTGCATTTTTTAATCTTCCAAAAAACATTTCATAAAAAAATTTTCTTGCATCATTTTATGCCAAATTTTGTTTTATGTTTTTCATTTTGTGGGAATGAAATTCAAGATAATTAAATTTGAATGGATATCTGGATATATACTAACTCTCACTGTAGATCTGGATCTAATCAGTTGTTGAATCTTTTTGTGCTAAATTTTGCTATGGAATTTTCACTTATGTTATAGAAAATAATACAAAAAAAAAAAAAAAAAAAAAAAAAAAAAAAAAAAAAAAAAAAAAAAAAAAAAAAAAAAGAAAAACATGAATATTCATCCAAATTATTTATATGTATGTAATGAG
The DNA here is from genome assembly GCA_000484575.1 of Olivierus martensii. NCBI lineage: Eukaryota > Metazoa > Arthropoda > Arachnida > Scorpiones > Buthidae > Olivierus > Olivierus martensii. The sequence goes on from AYEL01082661.1 coordinate 19,200, forward strand.
TTTGTTTATGACAGATTGTCACTCATTTGCTAAGAAAAATATTTATTTTAAATAAAATTTATTTGGACAAACTATTGAACTTATAATTATTATTTAAAAAATAAAGTGAAAACTGGTAAAGATAAATATACTGATAATGAAAATTACAAAGAAATATAAATTCAATATAATTAAATATTTATTAATTATACTGATTTCTATTATTAAAATTTTTACTTATTCTACTACTAACAAAAAGTTCCTGAGTTGGACATATAAAGAAACATTGCACTGGAAATAGTAATGAGAGAAACAGAACATTTGTAACCAAAATCTCTTCCAAAACTGGATCAAATTTACTAAGATCCATACATAAAATTGAATGAAGATTTCATATTTCATATTTGAATGATATTTTAATTTGCTATAAATTCATTATTAAAAATGCAAATATTGAAACATTATTCAATTGCATATTTCTTTATCTTTAATATTCAAAATGAATATTTAATGATAGAAATATAATTTGAAAGAATATTAATGAGAAAAGATACAAAATATGAATATTAAAGATAAATAAATAAATGCATTGCAAGAATTTATTATCCTTCTTCCTGGGGTATAATAAATTACACAGAAAAAACAACATTGCACTGGAAATTTTTATTTTAAACAGATTTTTTTGGCCTTCATAAGCTGATGATTTGGAAGGCAAGAAATGTTTCTGTTTGAAATAAAATTTTCATGTGTAAAGCTGTTTTTTCTGTGTATTGTATTGCAGAGTTTGACTAAACAATATTTTGTTTTTGATTTATCGAAATTTATGAAAGAGAAATTCTTGTCTTATATATGTAAGCCAAATTAAACAAGAAATTTATTTGAATAAAAGATACAATGACAAACATTTAAGAACAACTCTATAAATAAGATACTGTTTCTTAACCAAAATATTGTAACTGAAAATCTCTGATAAAACATTCACTATTGTTATATATACAAATCACAGCACTAATGAAGATTTAAATAATAAAAATAATTTCAGAAAACTGATTAGATCAGTTTTCTGAAAAATGCAGTTTCAGAAAGTATGTAGCAAAATTTAGCACAAAAAGATTCAACAACTGATTACATTTAGATCTATGGTGAGAACTAGTATATATCCAGATATCCATTTTCAAACTTAATTATCTTGAATTGCATTCCCACAAAATGAAAAATATAAAACATAATGATGCAAGAAAATTTTTTATGAAATGTTTTTGGAGGATTAAAAAATGCAGTTTCAGAAACAGATCACATCAATGTTATTGCTGTGATTTGTTTATAATAAAATATTGTTCAATAATCAATAATTTTTCATAAATTTCTCTCTTCAATATATACAGTAATTGATTATAGTAATGAGATATTAATTTTTATATGAGATAGCTAAAAGTCATTGCAGGATGAATCTAACCTAAGAAGAAGTCTTTTTTCATATTGATTTATAGTTTATAATTTCATATTTTTAAAAAACAATTTTCAAATTAACAATGTTTATGCAGCATAAATTAAAATAAATATGTAAATTTTCATATTAAACATATTTTTTTCTGTGTATATATTTATTTCACTTAAATGCTTTTTAAATAAACACAATCTTAAAACAGCCCAAATAGTTTTAATATATAGTAGTTTGGTTTCAAAAACGTTTTTTCATATATATAAATAAAACTAACACTGTATAATTAATAACTGATTAATAGTTCTGCATAGTTTAAAGAAAAGACTAGCATTATAAAATAATATAGAATAATATAAGTATAATAATAAGTAAGCATTAAAAATAATAAGTAGCATTAAAAAATAATAAAGAAATAAAAAACTATTTTATGTTTGATCCCCAAAGGATCTAGGATTAACTATTAAACAAATTCTAAACACACATATAGTCCAGTATTTTTTTTTTTTAACATAACCATTTAATCTGAGTAATGTTTTCGGCTTCTACGCTATCATCAGCTCTTACAAACTCTTAATAGAATACAATATAAAACGCTACAGTTCTAGAACTAAAAATATAACTTTAAGAACTTAAATTCAAAAAATTCTACAATAATTTTAAATTTTTATCAGAGTTTTATATTTAAGACTAAAATCTAACAAAAAATAAAATTAATTTAAATAAAATTTCATTTATGCATAGAAAGATATAAGTCCAATTACATGGTAATTTCTAGAAATATAAAATTATAATTTGCACCAAAAATTAATTTTTCGTCGATATATTGGGGAACCTTGTTGCAAAGCATACCTCCAGGCTTTAGATATACTATTCGTTTGTCTATTGTTAATTACTATCCTGTTTTTACTACCTTTATATATTTGTAACTCTTCTGTGGTAAATAGTTTGTTCACATTATTAAATGGCTTCAGTATTCTGCTCTTCTCCCACTCTATTTGCACATTATATTTATATGCTCTTTTAGCTAGTGTGAAGCTTTCTTGAAGCATTTCCGTTTTTTCTATTCTCTCCATTCAATGGAGAGAAATAGATAAAATGGAAATGCTTCAAGAAAGCTTCACGTTACCAAGCTACGGCTTCAAACTAGCACTAGAGCAGAAAGAAAGAGAAAAAAAACACTTCTTGGATGTGAGTTTGGAAATAAGAGACCTTTCCATTATAACATCAGTCTATAGAAAACCAACAAACAGCCCTATAATTATACCAGAATGGTCAAATGACAAATGGCGTAATAAAAAAGCAGCTTTAAGATCGTATGTCAGTAGAGCACTTACCCATTGTTCTGATGAGAGGTTGAAGAAAAATGAATTGAACCAGATTAAAAATATAGTGCAAAAGCATGGATATAATAAAAATTTAATAGACAAGTTATTTAAAGAATTCCTTAAGAAACAGGTAAGTAAGTATGCAGATTGTAAATAAAGAACAAAGGTCCAATGACTAGAGTTAACTGAAAATCAGCATAGAGCGGATTTTACAATAGTACACTAAATGCACTAAAACAATTCAAAATGATAAATAGAGTAATAAAGAAAAGAGGAAAGAAACCAGCATTCAAAAGGGCACAAATTGTATTCAATGCACTCCGAAATGTTAAAGATGTTTACAAACAACAAGAGAGAATGGGAGTTTATGAAATACCATTGAAAAATCTAGAAAATGGTAGAAAAGAAGTGTATATTGGAGCAACAGCGGTGTATATTGGAGCAACAGAGATGTAAAAAAAGCTAATTTGACCACTGCTCTAGCTAAAAGAGCATACGAAATATAATGTGCAAATAGAGTGAGAGAAGAGCAGAATACTGAAGCCATTTAATAACGTGAACAAACTATTTATCGCGGAAGAATTACAAATACAATGATACCTCGGTTCACGAACACAATCCGTTCCTTGACCTTGTTCGTGATTCGAAATTACAAAGGATTTTGCAAAGGATAAGTTAAAGAAGCAATAATCTTTACACTTGAATTAAAAGATAGTTGACTCGTGAGTTGCTGGATAATGCTTCTTATTCTCACGTTAAAACTTGAACGAACCTCTTTAGAGAAATATCTCACACAAGGCTAACAATTCAATAGCAATTTTTTATTCACAATATGCAGAATATCGACTCCAATTTTTATTATTCCTTCTACTGAATTCTAACAGAAAAAAAAAGAAAAGAAAAATTAACTTCTGTAAACTTCAGAATGATTTATTAAGCGATAGGAAATTAATAAATGACGAAGAAAACTAACTTGTGTTTATAATTTCCATTCATTTATACTCCCAGTTTTGAATAGTTATCGGCATATTATGATTTATTGCAGTTTATTGAATTTTCGATAATTGTGCCATTTGTTCAATATTTATGTGGTATTTTACGGGCATTTTAAAATTAGCATTATCTCAAAAGATGAACTTCAGCATATAGTTGTGTATATATACTCATAAACATTATAAGGGAAACTGATCCAAAATGGTCCGTCAGGATGAAACGATCCCCCATGGTATTTCCTTAAGTTTTAATGGTACTTGTTGACAATTCAGCAAAGCATGTACTACTACTACTACTACAAAAAATGGCGGTTATTTCCTAGTTAGATTAGGTCAGTGTATTTTGGGATGTTCCATTTCGACTAAATGAAAATCAATGTCTGTGATCTAAGGTATCAAAATATTAGTTAGTTGATGTTTCTTTTGCCTCCACAAACATGGAACAATATTTTACGTAGATATAATAAAAACTTGTTTTTGCTTACTCTTTTACTTACAATTAATAAATATTACAGTATTAACTATCTGGAACAAACTGATCCCTATTGCAACATTTCAGACAGGCGGATGTATAAAATGATCCTTTCACATAGGTCTCGAATTTTTATTTTTTTCTTTTATTTCGAATGAATAATTCTCGAAATGTTTAAGGTGTTTTATAGTCGGAAGAGTAATCTTCCAAAATATATAAAAAAGTTAATCTAATAACAATTATTATGGGTTTTTGCTTAAGGGGATCATTTTGGACCAGTTTCCCCAGTATAACAAATATGACTATAATGATACTGATATAGTAGTATATTTGTAGTAATTTTTATCATCATCATCATCTCATATCCATATGACAATTTGAGTAATACTCAAAGAAAGAAATATTTGAGCATTTCATTCTTGTATCTTTTGTGGAAAGAGGATTTTATGTTTCATGACATCTGTGCTATTGATATGCTTATTTATTAGTCTACTATTAGAATAGTAAATTATGTAGTAATGTATATACTATAGTAGCACTTTACAATACTAATAGTAGATTTATTTATTATGCTATTATATTAATAATAGATTATACTTAACTAATTATTTCAAACGAACAGAGTAGTCTTCAAAAATTTCTTTTATTTGCTGAATTTATTATCTGGACTATTTTTTTCTGCGTGAGTAACTTAACAAAATAAAAGGAAATTAAGAAAATTTTGTGAAATCTTTATCTCGAAGTTTTTCTGATAAAAATTTTAATTTAATTGAAAACAAAGCTTGGAAACCAGAACTTTCATTTTTTCCACATTGATTTAAATTAGTCATTTTCAAAATTATAAAATTAACAGATAATTTTTCCAGATATTTCTATAATTAAAGAAAAAAATTCTTTGAATTTGTTTTTTTTTTTTCTTTTATGTCATTAAAAGTTTTTCTTCACGTAAGACAGAAAGTGCATCTGCAGGGCAAAAACCTAAAGATTGTACCATAGCGAATGCCAAATCCTATTGTTTCTGATTTCGATCCGGTTGTTTCCGTCAGGTGCTGTAGAAAAGAACGCGTCATAAAACGTTCACTACTTGCATCAGAAAGTCGATCTTGTGATCCAGACACGTCTTGTCACTTGGGAAATCCGACAATTGTCATGCGGAAACCTCTATGTTGGTATGGTCCGAGTTCGGTCAACCGACTTCACATTTTACTGCTTTCTATAAATCAGGTTACCTCTGGGCAGTCGTTATCCAACCTTACCCATACGCCTTGGACAGAATAGGGTAATATATTGATATAGGCATAAAACTGACTACCTTCTGCTGACTTCGATTTTTTCGCTTTGTTGGAACCAAATCACTAAAATTACTTCGAATTTGTTCTGGATGCGGTTTATGTTTCTAACTGATTAAAGTTTTCTTTAAGAAAAACAGAAGTTTAGTTTCTTTTGCCAGAAAAATAAATTCAAACTTTTAGAATTGTTTTATACTAGAAATAATTGAAAGCAAAAATCAACTAAGAAAATTACATAATTTACATTGAATTAATTCTCTCTACTTCACTCTAAACATGTGAGATCGTTGTAAACTCTTACATTTAAATTATAATTTTTTCCCTGTTATCAGGTAGAATTTCTAAAATATATTCTTAAATTTTTCTTCGCTCTTTTTTACGGACTATTCTTAATTTAAATTACAAAGTAATCAACGTTTTCCTCTTAAGGAATAATGAGGAACGGTTTTTTTCCCATCTTTAGGGAAAAACCGATCTCTTGTTTCTACTGTCGATTTTTACATTTATCCATTAAACTACTTGTAACTTTTTAACATTACTAAAAAGTAGAGTAACTAATCTTCATTCGCGAATTTTTACTTCCTAGCAGTTTATAATTATTTAGAATTTTGGAAAAAAAGAAACATAAATCCTTGATGTGCAAGTTTTGTTTCATTAAAACGATTCTTTTAAATTAATTGCAAATTTCTTTATATTTTTTCCCCCTATAACAAATATTTCAATTCATGTGGGAAATATAGGCCTTGAGTCAGATATTTCATTCTGTTTCACCTTCTCCTTTTTCTCCCTATCTGCTTTTCTTTCCTTTTTCCCTGAGGTTTCCAGATTGTGATCGACTTCACAGTTCTCTCTTCATTCATTCTTTTATATGCTGCTTCCATTTTATTCTCCAATGTGCTGTCCATTCCATTATTGGTTTTATTACACAAACTTTCTTATTATCTTTATTATTGTTTTTATTGTCTTTATTTTATCAACTGAATTTATTATTATTATTATTCGATTGCTACTTTTTTTGGTCTTGTTTCATAAATTATTTATGTGCATTTCTTGTTTCTTTATTCTTCTATTGATCGTTTGTATTAATTTTTTTTACTAATTTGGAATTGTTCGATTTCTATCGTTTGTTATAATTAACACGTTGTTCACTGTTCAATAATAATAATAATGGAATGAAATATTTCATTTTTCCATTTCACGCTTCAATTGCACTTACTAATTTGGAATTGTTCGATTTCTATCGTTTCTTATAATTAACACGTTGTTCACTGTTCAATAATAATAATAATAAATAATAATAATAATGGAATGAAATATTTCATTTTTCCATTTCACGCTTCAATTGCACTTAATAAAGAAAATAATAATCATATAGTTAATAAAGAAGCTAAAAAACCTTTAAAAAAATCAGGAAAAAATTTTGTTTCTACTTTATTTACAGAATTTCCAAACTAATTATAATTAAAAAAATCACGCTTAAGTCGGTATTAAATCTTAAAACGATTAAGAACATTAATTTTCATTAATAAAGTAATATTTTACTTATAACAGTAATGAAAACGTTAAATTTAATTTTGTAACGACTTTTTTTAATTTTATATAAGAGAAAACTTCTAAAAAAAATCACGCTTAAGTCGGTATTAAATCTTAAAACTATTAATGAAAATTAATGTTCTTAATCAAGTAATATTTTACTTATTTATAACAGTAATTAAAACGTTAAATTTAATTTTGTAACGACTTTTTTTAATTTTATATAAGAGAAAACTTCTATCTAGTGCTGTTGCCATATAGATGTTTCTATAAATATATATTATGAATGTTTATTACAGAAATTCCTTAAAAAGTCGATTCCAGAAAAATTCTTTTTGCTGAACTATATTTATTCGTGACAGGCGTTAAATTTAGGAAAAAACTTCACATTGGTTAATAATGTCAGTTCTTACGCTCTCACGTTAAGCAATCGTTAAAAAGTTCCAAAACCAATAAGAAATCGATTATGGAAATTAAAGAATTATAGAAAATTCTATAATTTTCTATAATTTCAATAACCACTTATTAAAATTATCTAATCGATTTCATATATATAGAATTAAATCGATTTCTTAACCCATACAGAATATATTTAGAAAAGAAATCGATTACTGCGATAAAAAAATTGTAGAAAATTCTATAATTCGCTTAATTTCAATAAGAAATTAAGAAAATTAAGAAATTAAGTAAGAAGTTCGAAATCGTTAAGAAATCGATTAAGGAAAATTAAAGAATTATAGAAAATTCTATAATTTCAATAACCACTTATTAAAATTATCGAATCGACTTTTTAAGATAGAATTAAATCGATTTCTTAACCCATACAGAATATGTTTAGATAAGAAATCGATTACTGCGATAAAAAATTGTAGAAAATTCTATAATTCGCTATAATTTCAATAAACTGATTAATGGAAATTATAGAGATTCTGCGTTAACGTACAACATTCAACAAGATAATGTAAAAGATAATTTACTTTAAAAATTTCTCTTACTGCTTAATGTTTTAATGTAGATTATTTACGTAAAAGTCATAAATTGTAACATTTTTTTGGGTAATAAGTTACATAATATTCATAAATTCTAGAATACATTATTTATTTTTTATTTTTTAACATTTTCTCTAACTTTAAAACGGCAGTAAACTTATGTTCGAATAAATATATTTTACAAGAGAAAGTCTATAAAACTGTATGTTATATGACATTTTTTTTTGGATAATAAGTTACATAATATTCATAAATTCTAGAATACATTATTTATTTATTATTTTTTAACATTTTCTCTAACTTTAAAACGGCAATAAACTTATGTTCGAATAAATATATTTTACAAGAGAAAGTCTATAAAACTGCATGTTATAAAAAGAAAAAAAAATAAATGAGAAATTTAAACTATAAAAAAAACTTGTAAAAAAAACTATAAAAACTTTCATTACTATAACAAAAATTGTTTTTTAAAAGTTTTAAAACTAAGTTTGCTGTTTATAATGCAGAAAATATGTATCGACCATTACTCATCATTCACGAAATATATTCAAAAGTTATTCAAATATTTAAAGCGATTTTATATTTAATTTTTTTACGATCACCTCTTTTTTTTTATTCTATGGTATGAATATATTTTACTTGTCGATAAAAATATGTCATGTTTCTCTCGGGGATGAAGGATTATCATCGACATTGACAAAAATCCTAACCCAATACTGCTTGTCGTATTGTCTTTCTCTATGTACCCATCAGAGTGTCGACTCAGGGGAGAAGAATGGAATTGCATACAAAATGTATTTGACAAGTGAGGTTTTATGCATTCACAGTTTTTAACAGAATTTTTCGCTTCGATAAATTCACTTCTTCTTTTTTTTATATATATTTATCTACACCCTCAACTGATACGTTATACGATAGCAAAAAAAAATTTCCATTACTTTACATTATGTTTGTTTTTTTGACCTGTTGACGTTAATTTGAAAATTTCTCTGGTTCGAAATAAGTTTGGTATTTATAATGCTATAATAACGTAAAATGTAATGGTATAATAAAAATAAATCCCCCGAGAAAATGAATTTTTAACCTACTTGCCAGATAAAATAACCAATTTCTTACGCTCTCATATTAAACAATCGCTAAAAAGTTCCGAAATCTGTAAGAAATCGATTAAGGAATTAATAAAGAATTATAGATAATTCTATAATTTTCTATAATTTCAATAACCACGTATTAAGATTATCGAATCGATTTCTTATATATAGAATTAAATCGATTTCTTACCTATACAGTATATATTTAGATCAGAAATCGATTACTGCGATAAAAAAATTGTAGAAAATTCTGTAATTCGCTTAACCAGATACAATAATAACCAGATAAAATAACCATTTCTTACGCTCTTATATTAAGCAATCGCTAAAAAGTTTCAAAATCGATAAGAAATCGATTAAGGAAAATTAGAGAATTATAGATAATTCTATAACTTTCTATAATTTCAATAACCACGTATTAAGATTATCGAATCGAATTCTTATATATAGAATTAAATCGATTTCTTAACCTATACAGTACATATTTTGAGAAGTAATCGATTACTGCGATAAAAATTTATAGAAAATTTTATAATTCGCTATAATTTTAATAAATTAATTATGAAAATTATAGAAATTTCTGCGTTAACATACAACATTCAGCAAGATAATCTACAATTCAAGCGTTTAATAACCAGATAAAATAATAGTAATAAAAACTCGCACTAGTTAGTTATAATTCTGTTTTTGCATTATGGAAAATTAATTAATTTAATTTAACTCAAATTAATTAAATTTCCATATTGTTTGATTTATCTTTGTCATTAATTTAACAAACTGCTAGTCAAAATTTTTATTCGGTAGTTGTTTTAATCGAGTTATAATTTATTTTTCTTGCTGATTTCTGGCTAAAAAGCTTTGAAATATATTTTTTAATTTTTTTTTAAATATAACTTGGAATTTATATAAAAAAATCAAACTAAATCATTTTTTCTTCTTTAAACTGTTTTTTTTCCTTCTAAAAAATTTCTTATACGTTCTGCAATCTTTGACCATGAAGTTTAATATTTCTAATGCAAATCTGATACTTTTATAGGATTGCAGTGAAAGCAAATTCATGGTTTTATGTTTTAGATCATTGGTTCATAAGTTGGTATTTATATCCATGCATGATTTAATAAATTGAAGTGGAATTCTTGCTTCTTTTAGAATAAAAATTCCATTCTCATGAGATCAGAAAAGGTGTTCAACGAAACATAAACAACTAATATCATGGTAGAAGGTTAAGATACGGTGATTAGATAGAGGGAATGTTTCATTAGCTTCACTTTCTTTATACTATTCGACATCGTTAAGTACGCTTTGTCTTTCGAAAACTAAATTTTAGAATATGATATTAAAAATATTTAATAAAAAATTGTAATGATGTATCTGTATAAAATCAAAAAAATGTCTTCTTTTCCACTAAATTATCATCATGGTTTCATCTAATTTAATTCATTCGAGCAGTTACACTTGTTAACGTTTTCTTTTATAGTTTGCAAAACTGACATTCGAGATTATTCTGATAATAGTTCCATTATTTGTGGAGATGCACCTCTTTGCAATACGCAAAGAATTCGTTAAAATGAGGGAAAATAAACGTGATATTTATTGATACGATTCACGAAAATTTCAAACTAGGTATACTCGTTAACGAAAAATTAATCAGACGTTTAAAAGAAGCAACAAAATGTAAATTCACCTTTCAAAATTCAATTTGAGTAGAGCGAAATGGCAAAGGCATTGGTGGATTTTCTGTTAGTAAGCAACAATTCTATCGTAAATCAACAGAAATGGTGTCTTTTCTTTCAACAGTACGACATCAACTGCACAATAACATTACTTGTATCAGACTGACCGCAAAGAATCGTCCCATCGGGACAATAACCATTGTCCTATAACATCAGCAACCACTTTAATAATACTTGATGTGTTCTTTATACGACGTTTGTGGTTATTTAAACCCCAACCTTAGCAAACTGGCCAGAAAATACAATGATTTGGGAAATGAAACTCGTAATTTGCTGATAATGGATATTACACAGATTGCTCCTGATTGTTTTCAACAGAAAAATTCAGATAGCCAAATAAAAATTTTAACAGAAAACGTTATTTTTTCCCTCTTCCTTACTTCTTTTTTTTTTTTTTTCTGTGCTTATGGGTCGCCTATTTGGCAAAGTTGTAGTAACAGTAATGGAGTAGTAATAGTTTTAAGAAAGATTGATTGAGATTACGTTTGAGCAAGAGCAAAATAAAGAAATATCTTAAGAGAATTTTTATTATTTATGTAATAGTTTATGAGTCCAGCAATAGAATTATATTGAATGTATCAAGCTTAAATTTTGAATAAGCCTTTGCTTCCAACGACCCTTTTATCATGTCTAACTAAAGTACTCCTTTTTCTCGGACTATTATATGATGTTTATTTAAATTTATAGCTTGTGTTACGAAAAAATTTAATGGTTAGGATACGAATATAGAACGTCTACTTTTCTCCATCTACTGGCATTCACTCTTTGATGATAATATAATAAAAATACAGGAAAAACAAAACTGAGGAATTATTTAATGCTGTATGTGCATTATATGAAAATGCTGCTAAGGTTTGAAATGTTTTTATATTCAACTTTTATTAAAAAAAAAAAGAGGAAACGGAAAAGAGAAATACGAAACTGGTTATTTTCCTATCTCTATGGCATTTTCAATAAGAGAAAAATATGCACTTTTACGAGTTTTCTTCAACACTGTTTGAAATATAACTATATAGGAAAAATTTTTTCATATCATAGAGTTTCTTATTTCATTCATTTGGTTTTGATATCACGCTATTATACTAGTCATTATTTTATCTTTCCTTTTGTGGTTTTGTCTTTAATCTATCGCTTATAAAATTTTTTATATTATAGTTATATTTATTGTTATATATAATATTGTTAGATAATATTAGCTCTAAACTTGATATCACAAGCATTATTACGTTATTAACAATATCAGAGATATCTATTGCAATTTGGCTATTGTTACGTCACAGTCAATTTTACATTGTTATTAATTGTTACATCGTAACCGATTGTTTGTTATCGATTTCATCTTGGAGACGATTAATGCTACAGTATGAATTTATTATTACGTCATGATCAGTTGCTACGATGTTAATTATTACGTCACAGTATAATTTTTAAGCCATTTTTATTATTTTTTCCGTTCCAAAAAGTAAATGAATTATTCATGAATTACGTTTCTTCGGCTGTTCGTTTAAGTGTCCAGAAATTCGCGTAAATGTTATCTGATTTTAATGAATTCCACATAAAATTATGAAGATTTAATAGCGAATGGAGTATGCTGATGGTGAAAAATCGTCATGTTATTAATAGTATAATCTGGATAATTCGCGAATTTAAGAAACAAATTGAAAATCATATTTAACGGAAAAAAGTCACATCGATGTTTAAATTAATTTATTTTTACAAAAATACTATTGTATCCATCTATCCACGCAAGATAACTCTAGTACAAAACATTGCAGATAATTCATATTCTAAGAGATCATTCTTTGTTATTCAAACTATAAACGTATTGATTCGAGGAATATATGTGATCCGGCTACAAAATGGCGCAGTTCGATCAAAAATAAAACACCGATATTTATTAAATTATTTGTTGCACATAATAATATGTTGACATTCGAAAAAATATTTTTATAAAATAATTAATTTATGTAATTACTTTCTTGCATATTTGTTTATCAGATCATTCACTAATTATTTTTAATAAGAAAAAAATATCGCTTAGAATTGAAATGGTTCTATTTTAATCATGGTACATAACATATTAATTCCAAGTTTCCATATGATCTCATTATAACATGGCAATTATTTAAAAGTGAATTTTTTATTTTTTACATTATATGTTTTGTATGAAGGATATTTTAATTTTATTTTTCTTTTTTCTTAAAAATGATTTTATACATCACTTACTCTATAAAAGCTGCATACAATTATATTTTTGTAACACTGATTACATGTTATTAGTTATTATTTTTATAATATTGATTACTTGCTAGTTATCTTATGTTATAGATATTTAAAAAATTAATATTTTTAAGTCATTATCAGTTGTTACGTATTTATGACGTAACAATGACTATAGTTACATAATAGATACGTAACAGCTGATATGCCATAACAGATTGTCGATTGTTACGCCATAATCGATTGTTTGTTATCGATTACATCATGGAGACAACTACTGCTACAATATTAATTAATTCAATATTGACTAATATTAATAAACTACTGCTACAATATTATTATATCTATGACGTAACAATAGTAACGGATACGTCATAGATATGTAAGCTAATAATTATTATGATATGTAATGTTACGTTATAGATATGTATATAATGATATATTAGATATGTAATAATGATATATAAAAGCTAATAATTACTTAATAACTGTGTACGTAACTGACTATTGTTACGTCAATGACGTGACGTAATAATAGTCAGTTGCTATTGTTACGTCAGTCAATAGTAACTGACAATAGTTACCGTTACAACACGATAATTACAATAGTTACAGTTACCGTTAGTTATCGTTCGTTATAATAGTCAGTTACTATTGCTACGTCAATGACGTCACAACAGTATAGTAACTTCACGTAACAATAGTCAATTAACTATAGCACTTAGTAACAGTAATAGTACTATAATACTTAGTAACAATAGTATAATAACTTGACGTAACAATAATCAAGTTACTAGTAGTACTTAGTGACGTAATAATAGTATGAATAACAATAAGTTTACGCCATATGTAAATTTAAATATGTTGATTTTTATTATTTCACAATTGTTTATCATTTATTACATAATTATTTGTATACCAGCTATGTTATGAAACATAGAATAGTATATAATATCTGGAAAGTTTATATCATAATTTATCGTTATATCAAAAATAAGTATTTTTGTTACTAGATATATATTTAACGAATTCAGTTTCTTGACTTGCCTTAAAGTATTCGGCTTATCATTCGCTGCTCAGTCAAATGCCTTATTAGTTAACTGCCAGAAACGAATTCTCATTCTCATACATAAGATGGAAGCGACTTTAGGGAATATCATTATACCCCGAAGACATTACGCGGACCAAAAGTTTGCTTACAACGTGATTTTCGGGAATTATACAATTCCCAGATGTTAATTTATAAACTAACTTTAAAACGCTAACGTTACGAAAACTTATAAACTCTGTATATAACCCATATAAAAAAAAAAAACGATTAAAATTAAATTCTCTTAAATTACAGCCATTAATCGTTTTATTTTTCTGCATTTTATGATTGTATTTAAATAAAACGATACTTCTCAGACTTTGGAAAATAAATTCTAAAAATAAATTGTAGAGAATGAAAAATATCTCTTAAAAATTTAATGTTTACAAAAATGTAAAATTTATTCAAATTGTAATAACTTAAAGTGTCAAAATTTCATCCCGAAGAGAAATTTATATTAGATAAATAATCCAAAAAATTACACGTATTCTGACTTTAAATTTATCGCTCATATTAATTATTACAGTTTTGCATCATTTATCACTTTAAAATATATTTCCATGAATTCTTTAGTAATAACTATAATGGAATAGAAAAAAATAATTCAGATCGGAAAAATAATCGATTTCGATGTTTATTGGATATCGATTGTTGTAGGTTTGCGTTAATTGGTTAAAAACGTTTTAATTTTAAGTATTGTGGACGTTTCTAAACAGAAACAACATAATAAACATCAAAACGTCATCGTTTTTTTTATTTTTATTCGAAGCTCTTTTAGAACATTAAAGAAAGCATTACAATGCAATTTATAAAATTTTTATTGCTTTTTTGTCACTTATATTCCTTTCGTTATTATGCTATTTGTTACTTTTTTTAAAGAAATTTTTATGATTAAAAAATATTTTAAAAGAAATAACACTCCGGTTACTTTGTTTCTATTAGGCAGAGCATTATTGTTCTTTTGTACATAACAACTTGTTCGACTTTCATCGGCTAAACACATTCATTATTTTGATGGACTTCACTACACCGTTTTCCCAAAGGAAACATCTAATTTACTGAATCTATTTATCCTGAGGAAAGCAGAACTTTTAAGTCATTTTGATTTCCAAACTTATAAAATATCAGACTTTTTCTTAATGAGGTGAAAAAGCTTTGATTCGTTTACTTTAAACGGTGATATTTCTTCTCATAAAAGTGTAAGTAACACCTGATGAACGTAAACAAATATTAAAACAGCATTTTCAATTTTTGTACATAGATAGTGATGAGATAATATCGATTTTCTTAAGATGAGTAGCGTGGCTTGATATATTGGTAGTTTTATCTAAAAATATCTATTATTTAGATGAATAGTTATATTAAGCTCACGCTTCTTTTTGTGACATTAATTTACTGATATAATGCACGATGACGTGACAATAGATACATCTATTTCATTATGATGTCATAATGAGATGACGTCATAATAAGATCATTATGATCATCAATATGTACATTATGATCTCATTATGACGTCATAATGAGAGCGAGATATCTATTGTTAGGTTACATCGTTGCATTATTGCAGTAAATTAACGTCACAAAATTAAAGAAGCGTGAGCTTAGTATAATTATTCATCTAGATTCTAGATAATAGATATTTTTAGATAAAACTATCAATATATCATTATTAATTCATCAATAATGATCATAATGAGATGGCAATAACAATAATCACAAGTGAAAGTATCAATAAATAAATTTATAATTGATCCTTTTATAATTCTTTTATAAAACTAAATTACCTATAAAACTGAACCAGATGCTTAAGTTTCGTCATTAAATAAAATAAATTTAGGTAAAATTATTTATATAGATTGACAACTGGATTCAATGAGTGGCAAAAGGCATTGACCTAACCTTTTTATCTGTCAATACGATTGTATTGATTGGTTAACTTTCTAATTAATCTGCTCCTTTATCTAAATTTATTGGCTGAAATGATCAATCTAATTACACGATTACGTCATCTGAATTCCTTTATCTAAACTATCTTAATTAATTAGATAAGATATTCTCACATTCTCTTAAAATAAATATATGCATTTCTTACGATGGGATAGAGATAAACAGCCAACTGATAGTATTCAGGATAATTAGATAATTCGTATTTTTTTATCTAGATGATTATCTGTTCAAGATAATTAAATTTATAGGTATGTATATATATAAGATCGGAAGATATAGACTGAAAAACGTCAAAGTAGTATAAAATATTGAGTTTTATGCATTTCGCTTTATATTTTAAGGGATAAAAACTCAATAAAAATTGAAAATTTTAGAGAATACTTTTCTACTTGTAATTCAGGAAAGATATGAAGGAGAGATGAATAAAAATAAAACTGAAATGATATATCTCTTCAACATATGAAAATAGAACAAATCATAAAAATCCTTTACTGCAAGAATATTTTATAAAGGAGCCTTTATAGCTTATTTTAAACCCATATATCTAGAAAGATAGGCGAATTACTCAAATTCATACTCTATAAATATTTACAAAAACGTCATATCAATTTGTACGCTATAGTTCACATTCTTTCGCCTTCAATCCTCAACATTGTGTGGACAACTTCCGCATGATCGAACTCAGAAAGAAGAAAAATATCTATGGTTACAGTACAAGTCAGGGTGAGAAGGAAAAAAAAGAAAGAAAGAATAAAAAAAAAAGGAGCCAAGTCCCAGATGGAATTCGACTCGGCATTCTCTTGTGGATGAGGTGTCCCGACTTATAAACCCGTTCCAAGTATGAATCCAATGTTACACTCGCCATAAAGCTCGCTTTTTTATGACGTTTGGGAGATGGAAGCCAAGGTCCAATGACAACTGAGGTGTGGAAATTTTTCGCCTTAACAACAAATCATTCCATGTCGGTTATATTAGTTTTCAATGATATAAATCGAAAATTGAAGATGGAAAGAAGTTTTCTAAGTCATTTGGGACTTTCTTCTTCTCTTCCTTTTTTCTTTATTCCTAAAAAACGATAAAGATAAAAAAAGAGCAAATCTAAAGATTTTAATCATACTGATGCAAGATTATTTTTGCCTTTTCTTAAAAACTACAAAAGAAAAAATGTAGTAAATACATTTTTCCACTTTATTAATACATAAAATTTATCTGGACACTTTTGAAATATTAAAATTCTCCAAATTTTATACCCTTAACAATGATTAGCAAGTTAAAATTTCTGGACGTGACTCTGGAACAATTTAATCCAGATAGCAATATATTTTATTGTTTTTTATGTGCTGTTTGGCATCATATCTAAAATATTTGGTGCATTAATTAATGATACTGTTGTGATACATAAAAAAACATAATCTTAGAACCAAAATAAGCAATCTGTTTGGTTAAAAAATATGATATGATTAATCGAATAATGCAAATTTATAATTTTCATTATTAAAAACAAAAAAAAAAATTTTAGGTTAAATTATTCTCCAAACATAAATAAAAAGGCTATCATCGGTCGAGTATATAAAACTGCCAGACGTCAATTATTTGATTAAAAACATAAAGAATTAAAACAGTGTAGTTAAGATATAAACATTATCAAGAGCTATCTTATCTATCAGAGAATAACCAGATGTTCTTTATGTGAAAATGGATGGTAATTCCTATAATTTTGACATACCTATTTTTCAAAAAAAGTTACAAGCGAGTATAATTTGTTATAGTTCACTCTTTCGTGTTTTATTCTACATACAAAAAAAAAAAGAGAGAGACTTACTTATCAAAATGTTTTAATGTTGGAAGAAATTAGATTAAAGAGATTCGACATTTTCTTTGCAATTGTTTTATTTATAACAAAGACATTTCGATCGAATTACTGATATGGAAAAATGTTTCCTGCATAAAATGACATATTTAATTTTCTGATAGATTTAGAAATGAACCAATAAATGTAGAAAACTTGGCATGAAATAAAAATGCCAAAAGTTAAAACATTAAACGGCGGTAAGAGAGAATTAACTAAGAAGTAAGTGAAGATAAAATAAGTATTAATTTACAATGGATTCATTACAGAAATAATCTATAATAAAACGTCATTTATAGTAAAAATATATAAATTGTGATAAAATTTAGTAGTCTAGAAGTTTTGCCAAATCGGTGGGAAGTTATAATCACTAATAAAAGTATAAATATAAAAAGAAAAATGCGTAAACAAAAAAAAAAAAATCTCAAAATTAGTTTACTTACCAGTTTAGAAAGTTTAGATCTTAAAATTAAATTTACTTACCAGTTTAATTTACTTGCTAGTTCAGAAACAGATAATTTTGCAATTTAGGCTCTGAAATTTACTTACCTGAGCAATACCTTACAAACTTGTGCAGCATTGTCTAATTTTCTGTTTAAGGTTAAAATGTAAGGAATTTTTATTTAAAATATTCAAATCATTTTATAAACAATTTATTTAATTACATTTACTTACCTGAGCAATACCTTACAAACTTGTGCAGCATTGCCGAATTTTCTGTTTAAGGTTGAAATGTAAGGAATTTTTATTTAAAATATTCAAATCATTTTATAAACAATTTATTTAATTTTTCATTTTATAAAAATATTAGTTATATATTATACCATAATTATGGTATAACATGCATCGGTATACATCTAATATTACACAATAATTACCATAAATAAACCTAACAATAAGGTAATATATCATAATTATGGTACAATATATACCTAATATTTTTTTATAAAACGGAAAATTAAATGTATTGTTAATAAAATGATTTGATTATTTAAAAAATTCTAAAACAGAAAATCTGGCAACATTGCACACTTTTGTAAAGTACTACTCAGGTAAGTAAATGTCTTGCAAGATTACCGAAAGTTAAATTAATCTATGCAATAATTTTATTTCATAGATTAGTTTAAGTTTCTAAACTATTAAATAACTATAGTTTATATTAGCCTCACCGAAACAATTATTTTATAAAATATGAGTAATTAGATAAATAGTAAAAAACAATAAAATGATCACTTTTCAAAATTTCTGACTTTTATTATTGTCGTAAGTAAGTAGAGTCGATTCTGTCGTAACAATGAAATTTTTCATTGGCAATTTACCTTTAATGAAAATGACAGATTGAACTGTTCAAGAATTTAGTGATCATAAATTACAAAGTTATTAACCTGTCAATAAATTACAAGCGAATGTTGCTTTATTACGGGACGTCTTCAGATTGATAGATTATTAAATACCTTCTAGATAAAATAGTTTTCTTGGAAGAATGGGGACCAAACTCAGTATATAATTTTGAGAATATGACTTATGACGATGATTTATCATCGTATTTCATCTATGTTTTCGGTAGCCAAGTTTAAGATTGTTTAATAGCCAAATTTTCTTCGTTCTTTGCTAAGAAAGAATTTTGTTGTTCTCCAAAAATCCGATTTTTTTTAAACATGTCGGATTAAACAGTAAAAATATTAATTCTGCTATATTAAGGATACTGAGTAAATCATCTAAGATTGTACTGAATAAAGCAACTAAGAAGATACTGAGTAAATATACTAGTATACTGAGTAAATAAACTGTAAAGTAGGATACTGAGTAACCTGTTTAACAGGATACTTAGTAAAGTAACTAGGAGGATACTGAGTAAAGTAGGATACTGAGTAACCTGTTTAATAGGATACTTAGTAAATTAACTAGGACAATACTTAGTAAAGTAGGATACTGAGTAACCTGTTTCACAGGATATTGAGTAAAGTAAGATACTGAGTAATCTGTATCACAGGATACTGAGTAAAACAACTCAGATGATACTGAGTAAAGCAGGATACTGTGTAATCTGTTTAAGATACTGAGTACAGAATATAAAAATCGATAAAATTTCTCAAAAAAAAAAAAAAAAAAATGAAAAAAAAAAAAAAAAAAAAAAAAAAAAAAAAAAAAATAATTGGTCAAAAGAAAATACACATTAAATATAGGAAACTATATAAAATTTTTTCATAATACGCAATTATACAAAAATAAAAACATAAAAAATTCGATATAAAAACCACATAATACATTCTTAAATATTTATTTTCATTTTAATGGTCTTTCCCGATCGGTTTTCTTGTAGAATTGATTTTACGATGATTTTGCCATAAAGTAATGCATGCCAGCATTTCTGTAAGAATTTTTCTGCTTTGTCATCAATAATGCTGTTTTTCTCTCAACAGTTTTGCTTTAAAAATTTTATGGTGATCTAGCTCAAAGTAATGCATATAATATTTGATGTTGTGCTGATTCTATTGCTAAAGCTTAATTTTTTTTTTTTCTTTTTGACAAGTAAGAAAATTTACTGTATAGATTTGAAGTATTTTACACGAGAGAAGAAAAGTAGAAAAAAGTTATACTGTACTGCTAAATATATAAACCATAATTTACAGAAAATAGGTCAAATTGTATTAGATTTCTACAAAAATGAGACCTTGAGGCGCCAGACCTGATATTTATGATGGAAATAGTCTAATTATCCATAAAAAGAAAGTGGAGCATAAGAGCAGACAGGAACAGATTTTTTTTCTGATTTTCCCCCTTCTGAAAATTGTAAGATCAACAGCAATGACGATAAATGGTCTTCCATACCGATGATCTCGAGATACTTAATCATTTTTTAAATTATAAATTTTCTGATTAAAGGAATTACTTAGAAAACACTGTAAAAAAGCAGCAATAATTACTAAATCCAATCGAAATTTTGGTGAAAAACTGCAAAGAATAATTTTGGTATGGATCCATAACAACTCAGCTGCTGAATCTATATACTCACAGAAAAGAAAATATATCAAAGATACTTTATATATATATAGGTATATAGCGCGATTAAATAAGCAAAATTTTTAAATTTCGCAAGGAAAAAATACAAAATCGGTTACTATATATAGCGATATATAAAGGATTTCTCTACTGCCTATAACGTTTGGCTTCAGTTTATAATGATTTTTCAGAAAAGTATTCATTTCAGTTGTCTTAATGCTCTGTTTCATAAAGATAAGTTATGGAAAGAGATAAGTTTCTATAACCAAAAAAAAGAGGAGCAAAAGTATAACAGCATTGAAAATAAAGAATAAAGAACCTTCAAGAAACACCGCAATATCCACACCAATAGTTTCAAGTTGTTTGTTCTGCAAATTGCACTTACTATTGATCACACTTTTCACATATAATAAAAGTAAAACTTTCTTTCCAAACATTTTGGCAAAAAGATAAGATTAAATACTTCATATTTTCTCAACTGTAAGAGACTTTAGAAGAAGAAGAAGAAGAAGAAAAAAAATTACGATTCTTTATAAATTAATTTTTAAATGGAGATATATTTTATTGTTGCTAGTTTTTTTTAATCAGTTTTCATTTAGCAATATAACTCTTTGGGAAATCTCTGGAGGAAGATTTTCTTTAATTAGAGAGATTTATTGTTGTTTTTCTAAGCTCTATCCGTAAATAAAATTTGGACAGTGTAAAAGGCATAAAATAAACTAATTAGGAAAAGTTATATATATAAAAAAAGAAGAGTAAAACTGCAAACATCACATATTTTATTTATTTTAAATTTACTCTTTTACTAGTTACCAGGCATTATTATGATTGAAGTACCGAAAGTACGAGCAATAGTTCATAAAAGTAAAGATGATTTTCGGTACGTGCATATTATTATATCGTAAAATATTTATATTTACCATATAAAAAAAATCCAATTTTTCATGGGTTTCTTCTTTTATCATATTTAATGACATATATACAACATTTAAAACTTCAGTTTTTTTTTTAATTATGTTAATTATTAACTAGAATAATAATTACAGATTTTATGTACTTTTATGTTTAGTTGAAATGCACTTTTATTAGCACTAAATATTTTTTACATCTTCAGTTTTTCTACTTTATACAGGAAAATAGCAAATGTTACTCGGTGCTGCTACTGAAAATAATTAAATGATTTAATGCCAATGTTTGACCTTAAACGACTTAAATTTTTGACTTTTTATTGAAATATAAGGTCAGAAATGTATCAGTAACGGCTGTAAATTAATTTATAGTTTAAAAGCATGAAATAAGTAAATTTTTGGCTCATGGGTCACCTGTTATCGAACCATAGCACAAGTTAAACCAAGCTCTAACCTATCTTCCATCTCCAAGCCAAGCTTTCCAGCTCTAACCTATCTTCCATTTTTTTTTTTCTGTTTAACTGTTAAGTAGTATTATCTTGTTGTTTAATAGCACTATCACTTTAAAGTGATATAATACTATTAAACAACAAGATAGTACTAATTAATAAAGTGTAAATAGTACCATTTTGCTTTTCAAAAAGCAAAATAGTATGATTTACACTTTGTTAATTGTTGTTATTATTAAACAACAAGATAGTACTATTTAACAAAGTGTTTTCGGGGCACATCAACAATATGTTTAAAATTATTGATAATTCGAAGAAAAAATTTATGACAAAATAAAAAATATGACCTTTTCTTCAATCAGTATAAACCATAACTCAAATCTCAAATAATAGAACGAACTCAAACGTGTGTTGTTATCAAGCTACAAATATTTCTAGCCTAATAGTTTCACTGTTGTATCTTTTGCAGTTTTGAAACATATCGGAGGCAGACACACAGACAGACAACTTTAAAATACATTCTAAGATATTATTTTTATTATCTCTCTCATATGATAACATCTTTTAATATCTTTAGATCCGTCAGCATTTTATAAATGAAATTTATTATAATTTGAATAATGTAGCAAAAGAAGTGTAAATTTAGTTAGCATTGTAATGGAAATTTTTATTCTAAAGTTTTGATGATATAATTACTTTAAATAGTTTATTTTTGTAGCATTTAAAAGCTGATATTCCTCAGTAATTACTATATTTTTCCATGAATATTTAATTTAAATAATTTTCTTGTTTTGTAGTTTCTACTGTTTCTCATTGAGCTGTTTTGTTTGGTTGTTATAAACTTAGTTTTTTTTTCGCATAACGATTTCATCTGGTTGCATTTAGCAATTTTCTCTTTTGTTCTCGTTACGTTTCACTTTTTATAGCTACAGAACGATAAATAAGATTTTTAAGAGAACATTTTCACAGGTTAAAACGATAAACACGCCATTTGGCAATGATTAAATTTCGGTGCGAAAAGTAGAAAAATCCCTAATGCGCCGTCTTATCAATTAGTGGACATTTCTACTTCTACTACTACTCTTCTGCATAATTTTTTTTTCCTCGATAAGTAGAAATCCCGCATAGGCCAAAAAAATACACACATACATGGTCACCATATAAAGATTTCTTGTATAAGTCCCGCGGGATCTCTTCACCCTAAGTGCATACAAGAAAAAGGTGGACATTTACGTGGCAGTATTTTAACTTCTAAATAAGATATAAGCCAAGCGTGTATACCTTACTCACTCTACTTTTCTTACCTACTATTCCTGCGTAAATTATTGCTATAGTTGTACTGTATATTATACAAGTCGAGTTGTAATACCTTTAAACAATTTTAGAAAAGTATACCATTGTACTTTTCACTTGGATGATAGGAATTTATGGACGAGCTAAATGTTTTCTCCTATATACAATATAACGAAGCCGAATGTTAAAGATTGGCGATTATACATTAAAAAGGAGACTTAAAGTATATTAATTATTCTTACTACGCTGAAGAGGAGGAATCCATTAAGCATAGAAACGATGTATAATTAATTGTTATATTCCGATACTCAGAAACCATGATGGCTTATGGAAGGTAAGAGTTTTATTTGTATTTCTACTCATTTACATCTACCGTTCGGTTAAATCACTGGAATACTTATTTATTCTAACACGAATCATCAGCAGGAACATTTTCCTCCAGGATTTTTAATCCGGAAATTTACAAATCAGATAAACGCAAGGAGATTTTTCGACAGCTCCATTTATCAATATTTCTAACACGATAACTTATTCAGTAAAGGGTTTACTTCCGAATTGTGTTACTCAATCAAACGATGAGCTTTCATCAAACTTATTAGATTAACGGGGAATACTCCCGTTCCCTTAGAAACGTAGAGAATTGATGTTGTTAACCAATTTGCATGAAGAAATCTCGTTAAATTTCCTATTAGATAGGATAAGTTGGCAGACAGAGCGTCTCTTCCACGCCAATTCATTACATATATATTGCATTGGTGGTGCCTGCGAGTTTAAGTGAAGCGGTGGTTTATCTGTCTGCCACAGAAAACTTTACTTGCGGCGTGTCTCTTTCCTTCACGCACCATAACTTTCTTCCGGGAGATAGTGGTACACTATTCACTTCGTAATGGAATCACACGATATCTAGTCGTGGCTGACGACATCTAGTCTCCTTAGGATCGACGTGTCACATATATATATATACATACACACTAGAGTAGTTGCTTGCTTCTCATTTCGTCACTGATTATCATACCATTGCCATACGAGTACAACTAATACTTTGCTTTATTAAATCTTTGTGTAAATAAATTTGGAAAGTTCGTGTAAACAAACACATGTTTTTATAAACATATATTTGGAATAATTGTTTGTTTTTGCATCTTTTATCAGTTTGTTTTTGCATCTTTTATCTTATTTTTTAGCATAATTTACGAAGAAAAGTGAGCTCAGAAGAATTGTCAGTTGACTATCTGTGTGTTTCCGCTAGCAGATTTTCGTGAAATTTGTTATTGATGTTCCATCATTGAAGATAACGTCGATGCTACATCATATAGCTCTGTAGCTTCAACAATTTAAAAATACATTTAAACTTCTCAGATAGTCTCTTAATATATTTCGAATTAATTATTGAAAATTATATAAATGTTTGGCATGAATATCAAACCATTAAAAACTGATCTCGATAGCGCGTCAATTAACTCTTTATTTTTCAATTATTTAAAAATGGCGGAGGTTTAAACTTCGAAGGTTTCTCCCGTAATATATTTTGAACTACTTAGTTTAATTTTATGAAATTTAGCAAAGTGGTCAAGCCATTGAAGTTTACTTTTATATGAGATTAATTTATCTTCAACTTTATCCGTTTAAAAATGGTGGATGACCATTCTTATGAAATTTCCTGCAATAATTATGAAGCTAGATTTTTATGACTTTCAACATAGAGTTTATGCAATTGAAGATGATGATGTAGATTCATCTTTAATCATTTCAAAATACATTAATTTTTTCCAGGGAGGAAAACATGGATTAGTTCTTTCCAGAACTGAATACAATATTCATTTATCTTTATTCTTTTCTATGTTTATGAATATTTTATGATGAAATATTAAGAATTTCGATAAAATTTCGGTGTGTTTATATTTATTATAAGGTTAATAACGTGAGCAGGATAATGCACTAAACTGGAAATATGCAAAAACTTTAAACTGGTTGAAATTCAATGAAGCAGGAAGAATTATAAAACTGTAACGATAAATAAACGAGTGTGAAGTACGATAAAGTTAAACAATAAAAGAATGACAGCAAAGTGCACTTTTCTGTAATTCTTTCCTTTAGTAACGTGTCTCTTTGACTTATGCAACATTTCCAGCACTAAAAAACGATATCTGGCATTATTTTTCTCAAGAAAGCCAAAGTTTTATCTCTACTGTACGTTCTGACGACTAAAACTTGATGATCATATCAAGCAAAATTTCGTTAAAAATTTCTTAAACGTACCAAAGCATAATTGAAATGAAAATTTAGAATGTGATCAAATTATCGTATCTTCTCTTTAGTTTCTTAATTTGATTTTTCTCGGAAACTAAAGAGAATTGTAAAACATACAATTATAGAAATGCTTCATGACAATGTTTAGCAGTGAAGTACAGCAGATTTTTAGAATTAGTGGATAAAAAGGAAAACAATAAACGACTTATGAGAACATCTGGGAGCATTTTGAGTAAAAATAAAAACGGAAAATGAAAGGTAAAAATGCAATACAAATTCTTGATACGCATGAACTCTACATAAAGTAAGAAACACGTACGTCCACTAAAATTGAAAACGGTGTCTAACTTTCCTACCAAAGCCAGTAAACATCTCGCGAACTCATAATGTGATATGCACGTAACATATATCTACTTTTTCCTACTGAAGAATAAGAGATCGCATTTGAAAGGTCTTACAATTTCACTCACGACGTTAAAAAAAGGAAATAAGAAAAAAATAAAAGAAAACAATGTTGATTCTCAGTCACGGTAAAGGTAGAAAAGTCTTGCATCATTGGCAGACGTCAACTTAAGGACTCTTCATGAACGTATTTTACAGTTAGTCTGTACGTGAGGTGAGCAGAGGATTGCCTCGCTGGGGACATATAAACCAAGTAATGGAGTCCAGAACGAGACTTTCAGACATTATGTCATAAATAATCGAAGTACATTAGTATCACTTTGTTCGTTGGATAGAGTTCTTTTTACTAGAAAAGCAACGTTACTTAAGTGCAAGGTAAGGTTATTGTATGCGCCCGGTGAAAAACCTTTTTAGAACTTGTCCATAAGACAACTGGCTGATTTGTAATGGAATATTAAGAGAAAACTGTAATTTTCCAACGCTAGACCTGATTATATATATTAGCGACAGACTGATGGCGGTTTTACTCATGGTTAATGAAAATGTATACGATCAAGACTTTGCAAATGTCTTCTCATACTCTTGGAGGTGAACCTTGAGATGACTTTTATTCTGGGAAAAAGAAAAATACTTTATTTTTTGATAAGAAATCAGCACAAAGTATTTATTTTTTAATATAAATATATATTTTAAGAACTGTTAACTGAATGTCTTCCATTAAAGTTGCTGAATTGCTCATTTCTATAATAATCCAAGATTGCTAACAAAGTAAAGAACAAAAATAGAAGCTTGTTTAGTTACATTGTGACAATAAAATCCTGCATGCAGAATGATTAATAATCAAAAAATAAGTTTACTCTTAACTGATTTTAATGTTGCCACAAGGCTAAAGATTATTAAATTTTAAGCGTTAAAATTCTCAAAAAAAAAGTTTATTTTAAGCTAGTTAATCTGAAAAAATAAATTTTAACTAGAACTATTTCCATTTAAAGTTGCTGTGATATATTGCCTAAAATACAAAATTTATAAAGGTAAAATGTAACTTCGGTTCGAAACGATCTTTGCTAAATTTGTACTTATTTATTTTACGAATTTATTTAAAAGTTTTGCTTAAATGTATTCCGCTATTCCAACAAATCTTTCTTTTTTTTTATTATTGCTTTAATACACAATTATTCACTGTCATAGAAAAGCTTCCTGTTAAAACATTTACAATTCAGAACAGTTAAGTAATTGGAATTTCCACTAGAGTCAAACTTAGTAATTCGGTATTTAGTTTCGAGCCACAGAAATGAGAAAAATTCGTTTTTTTTATAGAGGGGGAAAAAACGAAAGAATAGAAGAATCGGGAAGCAGCTGCGACCAATGGTAAACAGGTGGAGTAAAAAGTCTGGAGAAGAAGTAAAACCAGTATCAGTCTAGATGTCGAAACAAGCTGACATGCAAATTTCTGCTTTACCTTCACGTCGTGCGTGCTATTGTCGCAAAACTAGTGTTAAGATGCTAAGAATAAGAGTGAAAACATTTTACTTACCTTGAAAACCATTAAGAAGGTACAACACGAAAGTACTGTAATTTTATTATGTACTCTCTTTTTTTTATCTAAAGAATTTTTCGAATCGTGTTGGGCATCTCACAAAATCTTCTATATTCATATACTCTATGCCAGAGACTATATATATAACTTGACTAGAGAATTTAGTTTCTAAACTTAGTTCAGCACTTATATATTTAACTAACTAATCGAAATTTTTAGAGAATTTTCTATTTAAAATAAATTTATCACTACCGCACCGAAAAGTGACACTGTGACACTATAAAACTCGGAAATTTTTATGACTTCACGGTTGATCAGTCACGTAAAATTAACATTTATGAGCCAGAACATGACTGAATACATGTTCGGTCTCATATATCTTGAGCAGGAATAATTATATGTTAAATAAATACTAACTTAGTTCTAAATTTAACTTTAATTAATGTGTGAAGTTGTCATGAGGTTCGGATATCAGCTAGAGTTTAATTTATGATCATTAGTTAAATTAGGAACCATCTTCAAGAATGTCCACTATTACGAAATGCGTATTGTTCATAAAATAGTAAAAAATGCTGTTTTAATAACAAAATTGAATAAAATTTTAGATTAATCGATTTTAAAAACCAAACTGCAAAAAATTTTTAATTAATCGATTTTAAAAAGCAATCTGCAAAAAAATTTTAAATTAGTCGATTTTAAAAAGCAAACAATAGACTAAAAGTTCAGATTAATCAATTTTAAAAATCAAACTACATAATAAAATTTTAGATTAATCGATTTTATAAACCAAACAATAGACTAACATTTCAGATTAATAGTTATTTTTAAAAATAAAAATAAAAATTGTATTTGAGAAGTAACAAGAGGAAAAAAATTGCTTTAAATTAATACATTTCTTCATTTCTCTCTCTCTCTCTTTTTTTTTTTTTTTGAATTAATAAAAATTTTGAAGTTTGACACTAATTTAGCGACATTAAAAAATATTTATTCGTTTTATGGTAATTGAATTATTTTGATCCTCTTGACACATTTATCAGATAAATTTCTTTCAAGTTGACAAATATTTTCTTTGACTTTTAAATTTAATTTCTTTAAAAAAAGAGAGAGAGAGAGATTCTTTTAAATTATTCTATTTTCTTTTCTAATTAGATTTTTCATCTTTTATTATTTTCTTAAATATTCAAATTTAATCATTATAATTGATATTGATTGAATAATGCATTATCATAAATCATAGAAATTGAATGAGTTCTGTTAATGATGTTTCATTACCAAAATTAATTCGTTGCTGAATATCTTAATTCTTAGGAAACTGTATGATTATACAAAATTAATGTAATATAAACTGCATAACAAGGGTTGAAATAACTTATAAGTTAATTAAAGAGAGAAAACATAAATATTATAAAATTATTGAGAAATAGAGATGCGAACTAATTCAGAGAAAATGATAAAAATTTATGTATTATATTGAAACTTTTGTTTCACATTAATTTTATATTTCATTTTGAATTATTGTAGTATTTTTTGCTTCTTTCAGAATTGAATTTTTTTATTTTATTTTCATTGTTTAAGATTCCTATTTCATTATTCAAATTTTACATTTTGCGTTTTCATTCTTTGTAATTTTTATTTCGGTTTCATATTTCGTAATTTTTTTATTTCACTTTCATACTTTGAATTTTCTCTTTCACTTTTATACTCTGAATTCTCTTCTTCAATTTCATTCCTGAATTCTATATTTCAATTTCATACTCTGACTTTCCTCTTTCACTTTCATACTTTTGAATTTTTTTTTTCCAACTTCATATTCTGAATTTTCTATTTCACTTACATACTCTGAATTCTCTTCTTCAATTTCATTCCTGAATTCTATATTTCAATTTCATACTCTGACTTTCCTCTTTCACTTTCATACTTTTGAATTTTTTTTTTCCAACTTCATATTCTGAATTTTCTATTTCACTTACATACTCTGAATTCTCTACTTCAATTTCATATCTGAATTATCTATTTCAATTTCATACTCTGAAATTTTCTCTTTCATTTTCATACTTTTGAATTTTTTTTCCAACTTCATACTCTGAATTTTCTATTTCACTTACATACTCTGAATTTCTTATTTCACTTTCATTACTCAAATTATCTATTTCATGATTATTTAATTTTTTTTTTTTAATTTTCGTACTTTAAATTTAATGTGTAATTTTCATTATGCAAATTTTCCATTTCACTTACAATATTTGTATTTTTCCCCCACTCTCATTTTTTAAATTTTCTTTTTCATCTTTATTCTCAATTTATTCTCTTTCATTTTTATTTACTTCAATATTTTAAATTTTGTTATTTGTACTACTGAATTTTTTTTTTAATTTTTATTTTATACGATACTGTTTTTCTATATCAAATCAAATTTTTTGAATTTTATTTTTACATTAATAACTAAAATAAAATAATCTTATGAAGATTATTAAGTCTGATCATCAAAACGAATAAAACGTTCTTAACGACAGTTCTATAATTATAAAAATTATCAATTCAGATGAACCTCTATTAAAATCATCTAACTTTTCAACATTGTAGTTTAACTACTTAATTATTATTTAATAATAATAATAATTCTGCTTAAAAATTTCAAACATGTCTGTTATATTTGCTTCAAGCAACTATATATATATATAAGGATGATAATTTGATATCACTTGAAAAATATATAAATTGGAAATACTGATTTTACGTTTGATTAATCAAAACATAAACATCAATAAAATGGGGATTATGAGAGACATAAGGATGATAACTTGATATCACTTGAAAAATATATAAATTGGAAATAGTGATTTTACGTTTGATTAATCAAAACATAAACATCAATAAAATGGGGATTATGAGAGACAGGTTATCCATAAAGGAGTCTATTAACAAGTTTAATTAAATAAATTTAGAAAGCTATTCATTAACCGCTCCACGCAGTGGTACATAAAATGAATTACCACTGGTGCTTTCCAATTGCACACATTGGTGTACTTCACCGAAATTCGACTGATTAATAAATTTCCGATTGGAAAACAAGGTTATAATTCAAGTATGGTTATCGATTTCTCTTTAAATTTTACACCAACTATTCCAGAAATACTTTTTTTTTTTTTTAATGTTTCCAAAAATAGTTGCAGTAAATTAGGCGATGTTATCTACATCTTTAAAATATCGAAGAATATATAATAAGCGATAAAGTTTTAGGGATTAATAATTATCGGATTTAAGTAGAGAGAAGAGAGCGAAGTATTAAAAATAAAAAATAAAAAAAAAAAGTATTGCTTTCTAACGCTTATTTCTTCGTATATAAGACTTCAAAATCGCATTTTGTCAACATAATTCTGTTCATCTGCTGTTGGTCGATTGAAGCATGAAGGAAATGGATATTTTACTTGACTGTTAAGCGCTTCTGCCGATATTGCCAAAGGAGAAAAGTGCAGCTACGGGAACACAATTCTCTATTACCGCAGCATGTGTTAGGCTGCTAACCGCTCTACAAACCTCTTTCCGTCAGGACTCAGTTTATAGCTTACTCTTCTACGCACTTCCTGACCACAGAGATCAATACAATCTATTGCTAGATGTTCAGCAGTCACAGCACCACCATCTGCCTCCTTGCTCTGCTTCTGTCGCAGCAGAAGAATCGAAACATTACTGCCATCCTTTTACTCTTCGATTTCGTCTCTATCGAATCTGATTAATTACAATCTGCTAATTATAATTAAAATTCTGTAATTAATCCGATATTATATATTATTCATAGGAGGAGTCGATGCTTTATGTGCACAAACTAACTTTTACAGATAAACTGTTATCAATTTAATACTTTTATCCCGTATATTAAGTGTAAATGTTAATAAAGTTTAATAAGAATTTTCGATCAAAACGTAATTTTTATTCTCTTACACCAAAAAATTAGATTTCTGAGAGTATCGAAGTGCATCTGTGCGAATCGGTGTAAAATGCCAAGAAAAATTATTCTTCTAGCTGATAATATGTTAGAAAAACGACTTAAATTTTTTTATTTTATAAAAAAATAAAGGCCCTATTTTAATATTTTTACATTATTTGCCATGAATCTCCTTAAGATAACTTGGAGTATAATTTATATTAATGCGTAACTACAAACGTCATGTACAAGAATATAATATTGCATTTTATGCATGTATGCAATAATTAATGTTTTAACGTTTCCAAAAATTTAACTGGGCAACGTTCAAAAAAACATAACTTTCAATTTAAGAGTTTTTCCATCCCTATATATCAAGAATTATCACGAAAAACCACCCAGTTCCTTTTTTACTCCTCCTCCTGTCATTCTCATGTATAACGAAATAGATTCAGTAGTGCTTCGGTTGTTTTTATAACCATAAATTTTCGGTTTAAATAAAATATAATACTCTTCTTCGATATCAATACTCGGTTATGCCGTCGATCAATTTTCTTTTAACTCTGCATCGACTAAGAATAGTCAAATAATGGAGAAACGAAAAAAGAAAAAAATCAAAAAAATAAAAGAGGAGAAGAGAAAGAGGAAGAAGGAAAAAAAAAAAAATAAGAAAGAAAACCGAAATTTAAAGACATTACCGAGATGTTATTTCCTTCAAATTGTAAACTGGAAACGAAAGACGGAAAAGAGTCTTTCCAAGAATCCAAGACGTAGAAGAATGACTTTTGGGACGTCCACTCAGCTGCTAGTTCTTTTTTTTATCTATTCCTTCTTTTTTGTCAAGTATGAAAAAAGAAGAAAACTAAGAGGAACTTCCTCCTTCTCTACAAAACCCATCAATAAGTCTAGAGTAGAAGAGGTAAAGAAGAACTTTGAAGAGTTGGGTTTTGTTGTTTCTCGACCCGGAATTTTGTAAGATAAATTTGAAAATTATAATTGCTGATGAGTCTGACTGGTGTAAGAAAGCCTTTTCTAGTAAAGGCATTATATATAAATCGTTGGTGTGATCGAGGAGATTTGTCAGTTTTGTGCTGATCGTAGAGGAAAAGAAATATTTCACACTTCGTGATACGATGCAGAAGTAATGATGCTTCTATTTATATGAGGAAGAATCACGTTTCGGTATGAATTATTTTCATGGTTACAGTCCGAATATTTTTGTTGTGATTTTTTATGATAATTTTCTGGAACGAATACTTATTGAGAGCATTCTTCTTTGAAGAAGAAATTTTTTGGCAGTAGGAAGAAGTATAAAGGATAGAATTTTGCTTCGTTCTTAAAGATTCAAGAAGAAACATTCCATCGATAAAGTTTTCATGTTATCTCCAAAATGTTTAGCTATCAAGATGTTTCAGACAAGAAAATTATTACGACAATTCTGTAACATAAACTTTCGGAAAAAGATATTTTGGAGTAGCGTAACTGTATTAAGCTCTTTGGTAAAGAATCGTTGATGTGGAAGATAAAAAAAATATCTTGGAGCAATAGACGAAGAAAATACTCTAGAGATACAGCGAGGCATTTTTAGCAGTAGTCATTATCATGCAGATAAAGCAGTTAATTAAACTAAATTTTGATTTTCAAAACAACTTTCTGAAGAGGAATTTTTTACCATGAGCAACCCATTATAAATCTATATCATTCTGCAAGCAGTAAAAGCATTGGTGTAGCAACCGACTCCACAAATCAGTATTTTTTATTTTTTATTTTTATTTTTTGATATTTATAAATTATAAAAAATGAAAAACATAGTTTCAATTTTGTTTTAAATCGATATATAGATTAAAGAGAGATAAAATTCTTTCGAGAAATCAATTTTCGTCAAAATGGCTATCACGGTTAGACGCTAAATGTCATTTTTAAATCCCAACAGACAGAACTGATTTAAATGAAAATCAATACAACAAATTAATGATGCAAAAGACAAGCAGGGTTTTAATTTCTGCTAATATTCCTTTGGTGAGAGTCTGGTTTGTCAACTAGTAACAAGTTAATGGCAAATACCGAGAGTTGATATTGAACGAAGAGGATACCATAGTGATTTTTAGTGAATCGTTTAAATTCGATTTTTTTTATATATATATTCTGATTAAATGACATTATACCGAGTACAAAATAAATAAAGAAAACTTCAGTCAATATCACTAATGAAATTCTCAACTAACCATATCATGGCAATACTAATGGAACATCACCTAGGTAAAGTCATTGAATTTTTCCTGAGATGAATCCAACCTGCTGCTATCGAATTACTACTACTACTACTACACTACTACTATAGAGTCAAGGTAGTGTGCTGACAAGAAGAATACGCAGTAGGTAATTGCGTTATTTGCCAGATAACATCATTTTCTTTGATGTCCTTCCTCTTTTGTTTCCAATTTGTCCTGCAGCTATCAAGCATACAGTCGGGACATGCACAAGTCAAGCCTTCGCTACTCTGCCTTTCTTTCTCTCTTCGGTACGATTTTTACGACTCTACAACTCCCCCAGGAAGTAAACTTCATTGAGGGAATGTCCTCCGGTGAAAGTATAAGAATCGGAATTATTCAAGCGACCAACTCAACTGACATTCTTCTAATGTGATTGGAAAAAAAGAGTAGAATAAAAGATGCATCTGGAAAAAAGAAAGATAAAATAAATAACATACAGAGAATATATATATATGTATGTATGTATGTATGTATGTGTGTTGTGTGTGTGTGTGTGTGTGTGTGTGTGTGTGTGTGTGTGTAGAAAGAAAACCATCCCTTCCAAGAGAGTTGTTATGATACAAACTACGCAAATCTTCCTTTACTTTAATATTAAACCACGGGTACATCAAGATAAAAATTTGCAAATAAAACACTAGGAATATCTTTAAACCCGTGGGATGTATAGATAGCATTAGTATCATGGGAAAATGTAAGATAAACAAGCAAAGGCGGAAAATATGCAGGAAGTTCTTATAAGTCTTGGATCTCGTTATCTGTTCACCTTTACGCGTGGGAACGGTGCAGTTCAAGTCACTTTGTCGTACAACATGAAAATCGCTAAGCTTTACTGCTAAGATACGAAAGGAGATTTTTTTCCCCAAGAAGAAGAAGAAGAAGAAGAGGAAAAAAAAATGATATCTCCTTGGCACCGGGGATGCATTGGAAATATCAAAATAAATTGGAGAGCAAATCCCTGATCAATATATTATTTTTCTGTTGCTCATATTTGGATTTTCGACATTTAAATCGTAAAATATGTCTCTTAAAAAATAAATAATAAAATTTGTACTGTTACATAAAAAAGAGCAAATGGAGTTTTCTTTCATCTGCATAAAATTACACATAAAATGCAAAAATGTGCTATAATTCTTTTCAATTTTCTTTTATTTCATCTTTAAATTTTTCTTTTAATTTTCATAAAAATTTTTAATTTCTCTTTATAAAGGTGGTGATAATCAGAAATTAAATTGTTAAATCGCATTTTTAAAAAATGGCGGTTTAATTAAGTGAGAAAGTGTGCTTAAAACAGATTTTTTTATTATTATTGAATGAATAAGATTAAGGTTATTGCTTTTTATCATCCGCACAAAAAAAGCTCTTGCAATTTTTTGATATTTCTTACTGTATCAAATAGTTTTATAACGTTCTTTTATTAGGTAATTAGCTTCTTTTTTTAATAAAATTAATTAAAAACTTATAAAAATTTATTTTAAATAATTAAGAAGACATCTGTTGTCTAGATAATTAAAAGAAGAAATATGAAGTAACATGTTACATGAGTGTAAAATTTGATAGAAATCACTGTATTATTAATCTTGATTTTTTTTAATATTCAACATATTTTTCTTTATATAATCTTAGTTTATTTATCTGCTTCGTGGTGTAAATCTATGTGCAGTATTATTATTAATTTATTTATTACACTAAATAAATTTCACTAAAGAAACAAACATTATACGTAACTCTTTATTGCATCTCTAAAAAAAAATAACAAAACAAACAGAGGTCAGATGTGTAAATTTCGATAAGTAACAATGGTAAACAGAGATTGGATACATAACATTTGCAGGTGTGCTTGTGTGTCTATGTGTATATATAATTAAAAACATACTAAGTATAAAAACTTTTTATCTACCTCCGAAAAATGAAATGATGAACAGAATTGAAATATGTAAATTTTCATTCGTAATAATAACAAACTGCAATGGAATATGTAAATTTTCACAAGCTATATATATATATATATACTGGTACGCGCTAAAAACGCATAAAATATCATAACTACGAGTATTTATCTATTTCTAACATTAATAACAATGGTAAATAGTGATGAAGTATGTAAATTTTCACTATTTACCATTGTTATTAATGTTAGAAATGAATAAATATTCGTAGTTATGATATTTTATGCGTTTTTAGGTCTATGTATATATATATATAGCTTGTTACTAAATAACAACATGCATTCAACAAAGGCAAATAAAAATCTGACAGAAGGCTAACTTTCAGATACATACTATGCTAGATATCCAAAAATTTTAAACTAATTTCTTAATTGTTATATGCATGTATTTTATTTTCTAATCTATTGTAAAACTAGCATAATTACCATTTCCATACTATACATACTCCCTCTCTAATCATTCAAAAAGTTAATCTAAGAAAATTATTTACTTTATGCAAGCAAATAGCATAAGATATTGAACTTAGTGAAATCAGAAGAGCATCTTATAATCAAGTTTTCTTTTTACTAAGATACCAGGTGATTGTAATAAATTAAAATTTTATTACTAAAAAGAGAAGAAATGAAATTAAATCATAGACACTATCATAGTACATAAAAACATAATTCCATTCATATAATATACAATTTAATGAGAGCTGTGAACTTGATTTTGTTGATAATCTCATTTATATTAGGTCCAATTTGGAACAAATTCTATCACTTTAGCAATGAAAAAAAGACATACTCTTTTCTCATCTTTGATATTTGTCAAGACTAAAATATTATAATATATTTGATATAAAATTAATTATATTACTGAATAAAATTTGGAAACTTTTGGAAAATTCTAAGAATTTCTATACACGTATTTATTATATCATATCGCGTGTAACAAAATAAACAGCTGGCCTTCATATTTATTTTTGGTATATGATTTTTTGAAAATCTCAATTTCTCATTTAATCTTCCTGCCATGTTTACCATTCTCTTGCACAATATCAATGTGGCATACTATACCATTTGGGAACCATTTCTCAGCATAAAGAAATAGCTGATAAGCAAAAGCTCCTTATCAGGAACCTAAATAACTGAATTAGCTTATTGTAAGAAATAAGTATAAAAATTTATATCTGAATTTTGTTATGAAAAAAAAAAAAAAAGAGAGAGGAGAGAATTCAGAAATTTCATTTCCTTGCATTTGTTAATTAACAATTATATATAAATCTCATAATATATACATATATATAGTATATTATTTTTCAACAGCATAAAAAGTGTTAAAAAATCTCTCAATAATTATTGATATGAAATTAATACATTGAAGTGAAATAAAAGTGCTTATAAAATGTTTAAATATTGAAAATTCTTGCAAAAAGTTATATTTTGTAAATAATTGTTTAATTATATTTCATTATTACACTAATTATTACCTTCTCTTGTATTTTCTTTTGTTGAAAGTTCAGCAAAATATTGACTGGCACTTTCAGAAGAAAACTGACACTGAGCAAAATAACGAAGATTTTTTGTATACAAAACAATTCGAGGAATACGAATCATCTGAAAAAAATTAGTTTTAATTTTATTAAATTTTCTTATAATCATAAATATTAAAGATAAAAAAAAATTGTTATTAAAGGCATTTATTATATTTAATTCTTGTTATTTTAGACTGCAAAAGTTTCGTTTTAAAATATAAAGTTAAGTGTATGTAAAATAAAGTAATAATAGTAATAAATCAGTGGAATTAAATATATCTTTAGTACATTTTATTCCTATATACTAGTGATATATTAATTTAATGATTAAGTAAATAATGTATGTTTTCATTTTGCCTAAATAATTATAAACTAAAAAACAAAAATTTTAATATCAGGATTTAGGGTTTATAATACTAGAATCCCAATCATTTTTCCAGTATTTAAATATTGGTACTGATATACAAATACTAGATTTTTAGTGTTAATTTAAAAAATAATCATTTATGATTTATTCATACAAAATCTATAAAATCAACAATAATAAATTTATTTATTGAATTTGCAACTGGAAGATTATTATAAATCAGTTCTTCTCAAATTTTCAGTATCTGCATACTCCCTTTCAAACTTTTAGCATTATCAATAAGATTCCCTCTCAGATACATGCAATTTGGACAATATTTATTCAAACAAAATTATTATTATAAAATAAAAATGAAAAAAATTTTTTTTAATAAATTAAAAGACATATGAAACCTTATGAAGTGAGATCAAAAGTATACATGCAATTTGGAAAATATTTATTCAAACAAAATTATTATAATAAAATAAAAATTAAAAAAATTTTTTTTAATAAATTAAAAGACATATGAAACCTTATGAAGTGAGATCAAAATAAGAATAATAGATAAGATCAATATATCAATAGATCAGTTTACGGAAAATTCACCCCTGCATTTCGCCTCCAGAACATTTCGCCCCCAGGACATTTCACCCCCTGGAACATTTCGCCCCCAGCACTTAGATATAGTAGTATTGCATCCATTCTAATCTGGGACTTTGCACTGTTACTATATATTGTATCTAGCAATATTCATTTACAGTGTTGATTTAATTTAAAATTTTTAAATCTTTGCCAAGATGCCAGGAAATGATTTGTACTTTCAAGTAAAAGCCAGCCATTAATACAAGTCATCATAGACTTGCTGATATAATTGGTGTACCAAAATCTACCATAGATGCATCTCCTACAACAAGAAAATCAACTGCATGAGAAGTGGCATTACAGAAAAAAATTCCAGGAACATCCAAAAGAAAGCGTGATGGAAAGGATTCAGAAGTAAAAAAGCATTAGATCAATGGTTTTCTATAGTAAGCAGGCAAGGTGTGAGGAACATCCAAAAGAAAGCATGATGGAAAGGATTCAGAAGTCGAAGAAGGAAACATTCAAAAGAAAGCATGATGGAAAGGATCCAGAAGTCAAAGAAGCGCATTAGTCAAAAGAAAGCGTGATGGAAAGGATTCAGAAGTCGAAGAAGCATTAGAATGAAATGGTTTTCTATAGTTAACGGGCAAGGTGTACAGTTAGGAATATCAGCGGCCTAGTGTTGAAGGCGAAGTCAGAGAAGATCATTAAAAAGCTAATAATTAGATATCTATTTTAATAAAACATTAAAATAAATACCTAATTATTATTTTTTACCTACATATTCCATATTTTATTTTAGAATTTATTATTAGTTCGTTCAATTGGGGCAGCCGTTTCTTATTATTATATTGAAAGATTGAGTCATGTATCTTCATCCTTAACTAAATAAAATACATAATAAATAAATATAATAGGAAATAAATAGAAATAAGGAAAGGTTTGGGTTTGATTCTTCACACTATTATTTGTTGTTGTAATTGGTAAATTTTACGATTACAAAATACTTTCATGTATTACTGTCCATAATATTTCATATTATCAAATATCCTTAATAGTTTTTGTTTATTAATTTAGAGAAAAAATGAATAAAACATAACATTATTTTATTCTTTTTTTTTGAAGGATGTATTTTTAATTAACAAAAATTGTTTTTTTTTTTTATTTTTATAGGCATATTTTCCAAATTCATTATTATTTTATGCTTCTGGGAAAGATTGGAGGATGTATTTTTAATTAACAAAAATTGTTTTTTTTTATTTTTATTTTTATAGGCATATTTTCCAAATTCATTATTATTTTATGCTTCTGGGAAAGAACCTCATCATAATTATTTTACTGCTGCTGTTCTGAAGGATAGTCTTTATTTTGAAATAAGTCTAGGAGATGATATATTAAATGTAACTATACCTAATATTATACTTGGAAGGTAAGAATAAATTTTTTAATAGTGTAAGAAATTGTAACAAAATATCTCATATATTTTCAGGATATAGGTGTACAGTCTTATTATATTTTACAAAATATATTAGCAGTTTACTCACTTGATAATTTTCTTCATGACTTAATAAAGAAAATTAAGGAAAAAAAATTGCATTATTTTTGAATTTGGATTTTATTCAAGTGTATAGTTGCTATGAAATATCAAATAAATGTTATAAGAA
The DNA here is from genome assembly GCA_000484575.1 of Olivierus martensii. Taxonomy (NCBI): domain Eukaryota; kingdom Metazoa; phylum Arthropoda; class Arachnida; order Scorpiones; family Buthidae; genus Olivierus; species Olivierus martensii. The sequence continues at coordinate 59,250 of AYEL01082661.1, forward strand.
TATTTTCTATTAATTAAAAAATGAACAGAAATATTATTCAAATGGTGATGGCAAATGATGATGATCAATAGAAAAATAAAATCAAATTTAAAATGTGCAAAGGAAATTTTTTTTATATTGGAAATCTTAATTGCTGAAAGTGCAAATAATATCCTGAATAAATAAAAAAAGTAGTAACAAATTATTTTACATTTGATCGCAACTATTAAATGTCACAAACTTGGTGAAAATTATCAAGAATTGCCATATTTGATTGCCCATGATGACACACAATATTTATCTAGGCAAAAATATATATAAAAATATTTTTTTTAGTTATAAACTCAGTATGAAGTAAAAATATGAAATAATACAGTACATTATTTTAATGTTTAACCTTTTGACTATTAATCTTTTAGTCTATAATCTATTGATTTACACATTGTTTACAAAAAGAAGATTAATAGAAAATAGTGATAGACTAAGGAATATTAATATAAGTAGGCCTTGATTAGTACGAGTTTGAATAATTTGATATTCAATTAGTGCGACTTATAAAAATGATACCGTTTTTCACTTAGTATGAGCAAATATTCGATTAATGCGAGTTGTAAGCATAGACCAGTCTTACTAACAAAGGTCCGTCCCCTTTTATGATGTCAATTAATAAATTAATGTTAATTTTCAGTTAGTAAAACTGGACAAGGAACAGTCCAAGAGCAGTCTTTAGTCTGTTCGTTGAGGAAAGACTCCTGTGTTTGTCATCAAGGGAAGACTCTCTGCACTTTGTCGAGGGAGAACTCCTTGTTTTCGTTGGGGAAGACTTCTTATTGTTCGTAAAGGAAAGAATCTCGACACACTCCTTCCTTTGTTCTTATATCGGCAAAAATCTATATATATGTATAACAGGTTCCTGCTTTGAAGGGGTGAAACACCAGAAAGATGGGCTTTTTTGCCTTTAGCTATTTAACATTACTATTATTCAGCTTTGTTATGGTAAAGATTTTTGATTGATTAAAAATTGCTAAAAATTTATTTTTATTTTGGTTTTGATTTGGCGGTTGGTTTGATGATGATATGAGATGCAATTCCTAGTAAGTTATTAATGTAGATGATGAACAATGATGTAAAATATGAAAATAAATATTTCTTAAACACTTAGTATTGTGGTTATTCATCGTGAGATTGGTTAATAATGGCCAGAATCTCACAAAGCAAGAACCAATTACCATATTTTACATATAGTTAATACTTCGAATAGTGTGAGAAATTCGCGAAACCCATTATTTGCACTAATCAAGGCCTACCTGTAATAATCTCTGCTGTGAATGGCTACAATGTAGGTAGCATCAGTTCTATAATTAGATGAACTTAGGCAATCACTTAGGGGCACTGTAATTTTGATAATAAAAATTGAAAAAATAAATTGTAATCTGGAAAAAATTAATAAAAAATCTTGCTTAATTTAATAATAATATAATTTTATTAAAAACTTATATTTGTGATGTTATACAGTACTATATACTGTATTATGTAATCATATTGAAACAATGCCAGCCTCTGCTTTGAAATATTAAAACTTTTTTTTACATAATTTTTATTTTAAATCATCCAAAACATTCAAATACTGAGCTTTTTAATGGTAGCATAACTGGAAGTTGAGTTGAAAAGGTCTATATATTAAGTGAAATAGTTAATATTAGTCTTATCAATCATGTCACCTGAAATTTCTAATGTCATTTTAATTTTTATCTAATGATAAATTACTGACTTGAGTTTCTCAGCCACACTATTAAATAATGGAATGTGTGATTTGGAACAAGAATTAATGTTTTCAAGATGTATATGCATATTTGTTTAGAAAATTGTTTATTCTTAAATGCTTAAACTCCAATCATACTTTTTAATTTAAAGTTCAGGAAAGTAACATAATTTTTATTAAACAAATGCTTTTGATTGGAAAATCAAAAACATTTGCATCCAGTCGAATTTTACAATACATTCCAATTAAAGCTTAGAATATAAATATTAAAAAAAAATTGATTTTATCTATTGTAAGATGAGAAGGATTGGTTTTTCAATCAAAAGCATTTTTTTTAATAAAAATTATGTAATTTTTCTGAACTTTACTGCTTAATAGTACCTAGAGTTTAAGTATTTGAATTAATTTATTAGCAGAGTTAACAATATATTGGATGAATATTCTTCTCTTACTAACAATTTAGAGGAGATTTTCCTATTTTGCATATGCAGAAGCTTCTATGATCACATTTGTATGCTGATTTTGCCAATTGATTCATACAGAGAATGATTTTTGCAAATTTTAAGGAAGAGCTAAATACTTTTAACAAATAAACAATTTCAGTAACATTTTCAGTATTGAAGCCTTGATTATCTTAAAATAAATAAATATTTTGATGTTTAAATTAAATTATATTCTTGTTTTCTATTCAATATTTGAATCACTCTTTGTATAGCTGACAATAGCTGCAAAGTTGAAAATTTTTTTGTAATTGTTTCCTTTTGTAATCAAATTATTTTTATATCATAATTCTGTTTCATTATTGAACAAAAGTTTAGACTTTATGAATGAAATTTTGTTCTTTTATTTATTATGTTTAATTAATTTAATAATGATGAATAACAACAATATAATTAAATTTTTCCATATCATATTTAGACAATAATTTTTCTTTACAGATGGCATAATTTTATTATGATTCATCATGGGAAAATAATAAAAATAATTTTGGATTCAATATCAGTAACGTTGCATAATAATGGGTCCCATTATCATTTGAATATTGATCCATATTTATTTATTGGAGGAATGTCAAATTTATCTGAAGGTATGGTAAATATTTACATACAGATATTCCTGGTTTACATAAATTCAACTTTAAAATAAAATACTTTATGCAAGTTTTTTGATATACATATATAGAATACATTTATTATTATAAGTTACAAGTGTAAACAAGTAGTCCATTGCAGATAAACAGCATAAAATAACATAAATAGATACTTTATATAATTATTATAACTGGACTCTTGTATCTTTATTCCCTAGTAGAAATTTCTGCCAAAAATATTGACTTTCTCCATAAATATAATGAAAATTTATATGAATGGCAATACATCTGATCCTCAATTTATATGGCAGATTTGTTATAAAAAATTATCCTATAAATAAAAATTGTGTAAATCAAGACTAATATTTGTATAGAAAATAAGGGGCTAGATTCAGTAATATTCAATTAAATAATTCATATACTCAAATACATGCTAATTAGGGAAATAACCATTTCAAATTAACCAAACTATATAGCCAAACTTCCCCTAGCAGATAATGTTTATTATATATAAATAATTGTTAGAAAAATTTAATTTAGACTTTATCCACTAGAAGAAGTTTGGCTGTATAGTTTGGATAATTCATATACTGTATTTTTAAAAATAAATTTAATAGAATCAATCTGCTGTGTAAATCAAGGATCAGGAATAATTCACTATATTTTAAATAGATTAATTTCTCTGTTCTATTAATAATCTATTTATTATTAATAACTGTAAATAAATATTTTACAAAGGACTAATTTTGTCATATTTTTTTATAAAATTAATGAAAAAATAAATAAAAATTTTGTAAATACACGTACACACACACAAAGATTGTAACAATTAAATAGCAAACACAAACAGTTTTTATACTATATTAAATATATCAGTTCAGGAGATGTTAGCTCCCTCTCATGCACCATTTCCAAGCATTATTGATATTTGAAGGATCCAATTTATTGACCAGTTTAGTTTTGGTTTTTCCCTTTTCGAAGATCGCTAATGTTTCTGCAACTCTCCCTCTTCTAGGGTTCTGTTCTTTTCTAATAACTTTAGCACTGTTCCAATCAACTTCGAGTTCACAAGTGTGGGCTTTCTGCACTAATGCTGTACAGTGTGTGTTGTTTTTAATATCTCTTTTGTGTTCACGAATTCTCTCATTGAATGATCTTTCAGTATATCCTATGTACGTGACTTGCTGATTAAAATCATTGTCAATAGCCGGGATTGAATTTTGAATCTTCATTCAATATTTGAATGAAGATTCTAAGCATTGTATAGAATAAACTGTGTTCTTCTAATATTTGCTGTAGCTGACGAGGATTTATTAAATCGAAAGTGCTTCTAAGTCTAATGTTTTTTATTTTACTTATAGTATTATGAATTTATTTCCTGCCATAGTGCTGTTAGTTATAGTTTTTCAGATAAACTACAGAAAATAACCTCTGAGAGCTTTTTATAGCAAAACAGAGAAAACATTTTTATGCCCTATGGTGGCAAGCTTGTTTATCTAATCTTTTCACAACTCTAATCATTTGCATATCTGCTTAGATATAACTACATATATAACTACAGTTTTGCAGCAAAGTGACAACGTCTTCCTGGTGTGTGATTTGTTTTTGACAAGTGTATTTTTACAAAATAAAAAATTATGCAGAATATAAATTTTTAAGTATTTTTTGATAAATATTCTATGTATATAGGCTCTTAGAAACCCATTTGGTGTGCTGTAATAGGGGCACTCTAGTGGCAGTTTTTAGAATTAACATATGGTAAACATGTATTTTAATTGTAATAGCAAGGGTAATCATGAGGAACATGAGTACAATTAACGTGAAATTTCAAACCAATTATTCAGAGGCAATTCTTTAGACCTAAACCTATTTGGAAAGGGAAAAATCTAATGGAATCTGGACATGTACATAGTGTTACCTAAATTTTCCCTGAAGGAGTGGTGATGAGTAAATGCATTTTTCAAATTAAAGTAAATCAGCCTAATTAGAAAGTAAAATTACAGATAAGAAACAAATAGTGAAAAAATTCAATAAAATATTTAACTAGGATATTTTTAAATTATTTAAATATATTGTAATGCTGTAATATAAGAAATTAAAAAATATTTAATTTATAAAATCAAATTGTATTTATCATGGATGGTATTTACTAACAAGTCACTGTAATCTTGATTTGTATTAAAAACTGAAATAAACAATATATATATATATATATATATACATAGTAACAATAGTTAACTGAGAGGATATATATAAATTTTTAGGTGTGCTAAATACCATAACTTTTTATCCATCTCTAAAAAATGACAATGATAAACAGAGGTGAAGTATGTAAATATTTATACCACATGCCTTTTTTATGTGTGTATATATATTCTGACATCAATTCTGCTTCACGATATATAATAATAAGTTTCGATGCTATTGTAAACATTCGATTGATATCGATGCTTTGATGCGGTGTCAAAAGTGGTTCAGTATCGACCAAAGTTCACAAAGACTTGACACATTTTAAAAATGCCTTTACTTACAATGACTGCAGCAGCACGATGTCAGCTGGATCGAATGGGATTGGTCCAATGCTTGTCCTAGCTTTATTTGAAAAAAACAGAGGAAGGGTTTTTTTTCTTTCTTCCTCTGCTTATACTTCTTTCCTTGGAAAATATTCTGCGGCAGTTTAGAGGCGTGGTTAGTGTCAGGTTCAACCTCCTACACATTATTTCCTCGGTTTTCGATCTCGGCAGCCGTGAAATCTATGAAAGAAAACTACCTCTATGATTATGTGTGGTAGCTCTGCCATCGACGGTATTTCATGCATTAAACATAGAAAACGTCAATGAGCCGATTCGATGGAAGCTGCACCAATAGCACCTTGCTGCTGTGCATACAGTAGATTGAACGTTTCTGATGGGAAGTGCTGTTTATTATAAGGTAAAGGAGCGATTGTTTTCTTACTCCTTCATCCTTTTACTACCGGATTTTATTATCAAAGTACAGTAAACGATGATGATATTTGTAGATAGAAATGGCACAGTTTCGATTAGACTTTTAAGAAAGTTTCGAAACACTTACGTTAATGCCCAATATGAAATCTCACTAAGCAAACTCTATCGCTCTGAAAACCAAGACAAGTTTTGTTTAATATTTTTTATGATTCTATAATTACATCTTTGTAATGATTTCTGTTACTTTAAATGGAAATTAAATTTTAATTATATACTTTTTTTGAGGGTTTACAAGTATAAAATCAGTAGAAAGCTACAACAAATTATGTAAATCTCATTTGGAACAATAAAGTCTTAAATCCATGAGGTATTTTACAAAACAGGAATTTCGTTCATCGATTTCTATGAGGATCAACCATACCTGGACGTGTTTAATTTTTTAATAATATTTTTCTTTCTCATTTTAGGAAATAATAATAATAAAAAAGAAGCATTGTAATAGAATGACAAAAAGACTTCTCCAATTTCATTGCCAATCCTTGTATACAACGAGTCAGTACCAATCCACGACTTTCGACAAAATCTTCGGCAATCTTAATGAGTTTGGACAGAAGCCAAAGTGACTTTAACGGGAGATTTAAGTAAACAACAGTCCAGAAGTAAAGAAAAAAGAAAAAAAAATAGGGAAAAAGTGAAAAAGAATTATTTGTGAGCCCTGGACTCATTCGATCGCTATCCACCTATCTAATTACTACTTGAGTCTACATTGTTAGTAAAAATGCAAGCAGCCATTTTGATTTTTGCTCTTTTCATACGATAAGTTTACATTATACACATTCCATTAAACATACAAATTTTTTTGTACTTTTTTAATAAATTAGAAAATTTTTTTTTTTATCAAATTCATATCGCGAAAATTAATTTTTATTTTCTGTAGTTTCAACACACATTTTCTTCACAGTATATGTTAAGTTAATTTTTATAAAATATGAAGAAAATTAAAAAATAATTATAATGAATATCGGTTAATTTGTTTCGTGTTTTTATTACTAATATGCTTTTCAAGAAATTTATTTTGATATTATTGGATATATCGGAGTTTTCAAGTTTCTGGAGGCGATCCCATAGGCGAGAGAGAATGGTAAACAAAAATGGCAAAGGTAAAAACAAGCTTACTTTCGGTCTGCTGATGCAAGAATGAATGAATTTCGGATGACTAAAAATGAAAAACTAATGAAACTTTGATATAGTTCTTCAAACTAATCAAATGTTAAAGAAGATTGGAAAAATACAACTGCATAAACAAAAATAAAGATGATAAAAAATATTCGAGAATAAATTGAAGAAAAAGTGGAAGTTATAGATAAACCTCTTTTGAATATATTACATTTTAATGTTGTTTGAGAAATAACAAGAACTTATTTGAAGTTCCTATTAATAAAAAATACAAATTTGTTAATTTTATTAGTTGTTCATCTGAAGTTCCTCTCAATAAAAATACAAATTTGTTATTTTTACCAGTTGTTCGTCTGTAATTCCTATCAATAAAAATACAAATTTGTTGATTTTATTAATTGATCATATGAAGTTTCCATTAAAATAAACTAACAACTGATAAAATTAACAAAATTTGTTAATTTTATTAGTTGTTAAATCTGAAGTACCTATCAATAAAAATACGAATTTGTTATTTTTTTTTAGTTTTTCATCCCCAAAATACAAATTTGTTAATTTTTGTAGTTGTTCATCTGAAGTTCTAATTAACAAAAAAATACAAAATTTATTAATTTTTATCGATTGTTTGTTGCATATCGGATTTCTTTTTTAATTAAATAATTTATTAAAGAATAAAACTCGTAATGTAAATATTTTCTACTTTATATGATGAATCATTTATGAATTTGTTTAACCAAAATATTTTTGTATTACTGAAAATATAAGTAATTATTTAAGTCTTGCCGACATTTCAAATATATCTTTTGTAGATTTTAACCTGAATTTGGACGTAAACGAAACTGAGCGTAACGCTTTTTTCCCTTCTTCCAGGAGAGAATAGTTTTTTAATTGAAATTAAAGGTCGAGTAATAAACTCGTTTGAACTTTCTTTTAATACTCGCACCTTTTGCTCTTCTTTCATCTTAAAGCCATAAAATGAGTTTTATTGAACTCAATAATTACCTTTTGTATTCGTTGCAAGTGAAAGTATAGGTAAAATTTGCAATTTTCTGTGTCTTTAAAGAAGTTTGATATAACATAATGAAAGAATCGTTTTTGTTCTTATCTCTGTAGATTCTTTCAAGAATTTCTATTATTTTGCATTTTTATAATGCTAGGAATTTAATTGGATTTTGTTTAGTTTGTAAACATTCTTGATTGTTTTTTTCTCCTTTCTTACGTAAATTACATTCTTTACACTTGTAACTTTTTGTATATTTTAGATTTTTGTATTTTCATAAATTTTTCATACTTTACTAATATTAATTATGTGATAATTTATACTCGTAAGAGAATTCCCTAGCGAAAATTGGAATGAAATATTAGAGAAAATATAACAACAAAGAAGAAAAAGAACTAGAATTAAAATTTTTTTATTGCTTTCGTAATTTGTTCAGGATAAAATGCCATTATTTTCGTGCCATCTTACACTCTTTTATAGTTATGTTTATTCTGGATGATCAATTCTGGCCATAGAAAGTGTACATAACTAGAAAACTTAAGTTGTTTCTCTCATTGATCAATTCTGATAATCGAAAGAAACAACTGTAGAAAATATATATATAAGTATATCTTACAGAAACCAATCGTGCTTTAAGATAATGTACATTTTGACAGTTAGATAAACTTAAATCCTCGTATACAATGAATGATAACTAAATTTTTCTCTAGATCAATTCGTGGATAGATCCTAAAATTTTATAAAAGAGCATAGAAAAAAGCGAAAGGATATTTTTTTTGCTTTTCTCTAAATTTTATAAGTGACAGTTTCCGTCTTTTTTTTTCATTCTTCTTATTCGTATAAAAAGTTAAAGGACGGCATCGCGTCGCCTGCTGTCATTTATGAAGTAAATAATGTTCTTCCACATGCATCCAAACAACTTTGCTTTTTTATACGAAGACAGTTATGACAATCGCATGTATATTATTTATATTTAATGATAGTTTTAAATTGATATATTGCTTCAACGCAATTCAATACAGCGAGATAAAAATTAGCAAAATAACATGATCAAGATTTTCTTTTGTATCACTTAAAACATTTCTGATTTATTGCAGAAACTTTTGTATTTTTTTCTATTTTTTCCAGTAATCTTAAGAAATTATTAGAATATTTTTAATTCTGGTACTATTTAGATTAGGTTAGATTAGATAGGTTAAGCCGCCATATTACAAGAGGGATTGGCAATGGCCACTTATAGAGCTCATAAAAGGCTTGCCAACACCAACGATGGAATCAACCCGATGGCTGATGGATGGGGGTTCAACGGGCCGGGTCAGGAATCTTCCTGAAAAGCTGGAGGTGTGGGATTCGGATTTGAACCCGATCCTCAAAGTGGTAAGCCACAGCTTTTCCACGCTGCTGGTACTATTTAAGAACAAGAGAAGAAAAGAGAGAGAGAATGAAAAATAAATGAAATGATATATAAACAAAAAGTATAAAAGGCTGGCCAACACCAATGATGTTATTTAGATCGATTTACACGGTTTACAGTTAATTGAACATATCCTTCTATTTTGTATGAATTCTGCATCTCATTTTTAGCAGTTTCGGTTTGCACAATTTTTCCAGGAACGTATCTACTGTGTAAATGGTTTCGGTTTGCACAATTTTTCCAGGAATGTATCTACCTTGTAAATCGAGGGCTGAGTGTATGTGTTTCGGTTTGCACGATTTTTTTAGGAATGTATCTATCATGTAAATCGAGGACTGAGTGTATCTTATTAGATAGCAAGATGAGTTTAAAGTCTACTTTTTCCAATGGAAAGTAAAAGTTTATAATCTATTATTACAATGGGTTTCTGACTTGTGCAGTTATATGAAAATTCTTTGGACAAATTAAGTCCAACAATGCTTAAATTTGATATACAAAAATGGGTGCATCAATAAACAAAATGACCAAATGAAATTTATGAGATATTCTAAATATAGATAAGACAATTTAAGACCATTAGTGATATTTTTGCAAAAAAAAAGTAAATTGTAAAATGAATTTTATATTTTTATTGAATTTCCATAAAACACAAATTTCTTCTCTTTACATTTACCATAGTGTTTTTATATTTCTAGAACAAAATTCCAATTAGATAAAACATTAATGTTTTTATCTTTAACAAAAATGCAAATCCAAGAATTGCAGTAAAAAATGAAAGAATAAATAATGACTAATGTAAACTTCTTACTTTAGTTAATAAAAACACAACTCAAAAGCCACCCATTAGTGATATTTTTGCAAAAAAAAAAGTAAATTGTAAAATGAATTTTATATTTTTATTGAATTTCCATAAAACACAAATTAAAAGATGCATTCATGTATCTTTGAAATCACATAAATAAAAACTGTGTAAGTAGACCTATTGTGCAATGTTTTTGAGTAATGACTAATGTAAACTTCTTACTTTAGTTAATAAAAACACAACTCAAAATCCAAATAGTAAGAAAAACCGTTTAATCAAAAACGTTTTTGGCTATCCATGTAGCCTGCCTCAGTTACGGTTTTTCTTACTATTTGGCTTTTGAGTTGTGTTTTTGAGTAAATTACTTATATTTTAACACTATAGCTATTACTTATTATTATTAATGAATTAATTTAATCAATTGATATTAAAAGTATTAAAAATATATTCTTAATTAATATTAAATGTATTTTTCTAAATATTGATTACTATAAAGATTTTGTGTATTTTAATATCTTTAATGATAAAAGTATAACTTAGACATAATAGCTTTTTATAAATATGACTGAAGGTCAGAAATTTAACAGAGAACAAATATCCAGAAATTTAGGATGAAAAATTGCTATATGACATTAGAAGTAGAATTTCTTAGGTTAAATATTTTTTTATGGTTCCTGTTTCCAATTCTCTATCAGTCTGAAATTCCTAAGTGGTATCTAATCTTCTGTGTTATTATTTAATGATAAATATGTTAGTATGTGTTGCTTAGAATTTTATCATTTCATAATAATTGTAATTTGCAATGTAAATTAAAATGTGTTAGTGTCACCAAAAAATATCTAAGAGAACAGTCAAAAAAACAAAATTTTGGTATAGAAAACTAATTGCAGCCTATTGTGAAGTGTTTTCCAAGCTAATCCTATAATTTCTTGGAAAAATGATGCTAAAATGTTACAGTAATATAAACCAATATGTTATAATTAGAATGACAAATCTCATGTTTCTAAAATTTATGCAGTTCTTTGGAAAAAAACCACTGAACACATACTCTTAATTACTTTTAAAATTACACTTGCTTAATACTGACAACTAATTTCAGTTGAATGTCAACACAATTAACTTCAGTTGAAGATTTATTCAAAATTGAAAAGTCTTAAAAGTGCTTTAGAAATAAATAATGCAACAAGTCTACTCTCTTGTATTATTTATTTTATTTAATAACAAATTAATAAAAATGTGAAAAAATAAACATCAGACTTTATGGTATGAATTAAAGTAATGATAAATTTATTAGATAAAATGTAATAGATAAATTGATGGAAATTTAAATAGATAATATCATAAATAATAATTCATCTTATATTGAGTAAGATCTAATAAATGAACAATTGATGTTGTGGGAGAGAGAGATAAGAAAAAAAAAGAAAATTTCAAAGTATTTACAGCAAATAAAAATTTTCTAATATGTTCTCTGAGTTTTGTGGCTGTGATACTAATCTGAATGTTGACCATAAATGGCTTTATTAATAATAAAAAGTTATGCTTTCTGAAAGTGCTTTGAAATATATTCATACCAAAAACCAGCCAAGTACCAGGAAAATAAGTCTTTTTATTTGAAAAACACTTTTGACTTAACCAAAGGTCAGTTTCAGTTTACAAATAAGAATTCTGATTCAAAATTCTTATTTATTTTTTGAATAAAAAGACTTGTTTTTCTGATACTTGACTATACTTTTGTGTTTCATGAGATCCAGAATTGTAATATTTGTGTATGCTTTGAAATATTGTATGGAATGAGATTAAAATAATACATTATATGTATGTATGCATATACAGAAATGAAATCAATGTGCATGATAAACAAAGCACCATCTATTAACTCACTGACAGCCATCCTTAATGCCCTCTATACTAATCTGGAATGATGGTTTTTCAAAAATGTCTCTAAAATTTATGACTCATAGTATTTATTTGAAATTATTAAGGATAAGGGATAAAATTTCCTATTTTGCAGAAAAAAGAGTAATATTTTTTTGAATGAAAATTGATATTTTATGAAATTTTAAAATATCTTAGTTTCCTGTCTATCAGATTAAGATGATTCATTGAATTCTAAATCTTTGATGAGAAAGTCATTAAAAGACCTCTTTAATAAATCCACAATTCTGCTATTATCTAGAAAATATCAATGTCATATAAACAACAAAGATTAAAAATGGTGCTGGTTTTCTTTCCTCTTATATAAAAATAAATACAACTTCAAAATTTGTTCCTAGATGGAAACATTTGTGTCATACATAGATAACAGTTTCATGCTATACAACAAAAAGCTATAAATGTGTTAAATACAGTAATAACTATATTGAATTTCCTATGACTGTGTTTTAAAATAGGCCTGGGTTCCATTATGTTAACTTGTCTCAGATCCTAAATTTTAATTCATTAATTTGTTCCTATTTTAGTTTATTATTTTGATATGTTCTTTACTATTTCTGCAAAAAGTATTATTTTCATTCATTATCTTTCCAATTGCTTGGCTGTAGTATTTATACAACACATCAATGACTAGTGTGACTAAAGTTAATATCAATCTTAATTTTTAATGATGTATACAGTAAAACCTGTCTAAGCTGGAATTCCAAGGAATCAGAAAATGTTTCTTCTTAGTTTTCCAGCTTATACAGATTTCACTCTTGCATAAAAAAAACAACATTCAATGCATTTACTCTACATTATTATTGCAATAGTACATATTTTGTTAATATAGAAATAAAATAAATGCAGCCAATCCCAACTCTTTTTCATTGCTGTATTCTTCATTTTTAGAATTTTCTTCTTTTCTTGACTGTATCAAATCACTCAGTTTGATAATTTGCCTTTGTTAAAAGGTTTTTATCAATGTTGACATATTCTTCAGCATTTACCTGCATATTAATGTCTTCAAGTGTCCTATATTTTGAATTTCATCAAGGTGTGATACTTCATAAAATTCTTCTATTTCTTGTTCAGGTTAACCAATAGTTTCAAATTCAAAACCACTTTTCTTAAAACATTTTTGGATGAAGTTAGAATTAATTTTTTATATGCATTATCAATCCAACGAATAGCATCCAATATGGAAATTTTTTTAGTTAATTTACTCACTGAAGTGCTTGGATTCGTGTTTGCAATAAGTGACTGCAAAACATTCTTTCTGTAATGTATCTTCATACACTGAATAGCACTTTGATCACAGGTGGGGTTACACTGGAAGTGTTTGTAGGGAAAAAATATAATTTTGTTTGAAAATTCTAAATGTGGATGACTTTCAGTATTGTCTAAAAACATCATTAAATTTTCAGTTTCTCCTCCTCCATTTTTTTCATTCGTTCTAAGAAGCCATCTTCCATTTAATTTCCTGTCAACCAAGCTCTCTTATTGGCATGCCATATAACAGGAAAATCTTTAATATTAATGTTCTGAAAGCAATGAAATTTTACAGATTTTCTAATCACTAAAATTTTTCTACTTTCCCATCAGCAAATCCTCACATTAGAACAATTAGTCTTTCTTTCAATTGTTTTCCTCCAGTGCATTTTTCATTCTTCAATGTTAAGGTTTTTGTTGACAATGCTGTATATAACAGTCCAATTTGTTAAATTAATAGGATCATAACCTTATAACATGTCATTCAATTTTTGCCTTCCACTTAACAACAGTTTGTTGGTTTATCTCATAGGTCTAATAAATACAAGCACTTAATAAGCAGACCAGAAGTAAACAAATTAAAATATAAGTGAAGCATCGTTTGATGATTTTTAGTATTAATCAAACTTTTCAGCACATTCTTGCGAGTATTGCCCAGGGGGGCAGCAGTTGGTCCTCAACGCCTCCTAAATTTGTCTTGGACCAAAAATGCCCCGTTATATCTCTTCAACACCCACCGGTGGGCAGTATCAACCCTGTTGAGAATCTCTGATGTAAACCAACAAAAAACTGCAAAGAAAAACTGCTCTCAAAGGCTAATATCTCAGAGGTCTAATAAATACAAGCACTTAATAAGCAGACCAGAAGCAAACAAATTAAAATAAGTTTAATATGTAACGTTTTCGACCTTAAGAGGTCCTCATCAGCATTACACAAAGGCAAATGTCAAAAAACAACTAACAGATACAATCAAATTGTCGTTCTAGAATGTCGAACAAAATTCATCAATTTAAAAATAAAAACATTTTTTAGTTAAGAGACTTCTAAACTTTTTAAAAATACATTAAAATACAGGAGAACAAATTGGAAAATAATTCTGAGAAACCGTACACTTCAGACATCAGTATACAGGAAACCGTCTAGTACTCCAGTTATAATCCCACGCTGGTCAAATGACCGTTGGGCTTACAAGAAAGCTGCCCTTAGATCATATGTTACCAGGGCTATTACACATTGTTTTTAAAATTGAACTTGTTAAGCTTAATACAGGAGAATAAAATTTACATGCTCAATAAACATAAAAAAGTTAAAAACTAGTAACGCTCTATAATATTACTAAGTTACAAGTTAATGTTACTCGTCTTCATTCATTCTATGCTGCATTTTCTCTTTTAGCGCAAATTTCCAGGCTTTCGAAATGGACTGCCTCTCATTAATAAAATCCATAACTGCTCTGCAATAAATAATTCTTTTAAATCATGTACTTGCCTCACTATTTTGGCATCTTCATAACTGCTTTGCAATAAATAATTCTTTTAAAATCATGTACTTGCCTCACTATTTTGGCATCTTGCCATCTAATTTTAACATCCTGCTCGTACGCTCTTCTCGCTAAAGCTCTTGACAAAACTCCTTTTTCCACATCTCTTTTATGCTCTAGTAGCCTATCACCTAAATTCTTTGCCGTCGCTCTGATGTAAACTTCTTCTTTCTGCCTATCTACATTCGTTAGGGGTATTTCATATATACCTGTTCCTTCCTCTTTTGCGTATCTATCTTTGATGTTCTTTAGTAAATTAAAGATCGTAGTCGGTCTTTTGAAAGCAGGTTTCTTATTATTTTTCTTCATTAAATTTCTCACAGTTCTAAAAGATCTAAGGGCGTCAGGTAGTACTTCAAACTGCTTTTCTATTTGCCTATTATCATATTGGCCGAGACTATTCTTTTGTTCATGGGGAGCATTAACTCTATTTTCTTGTTTGCATGAAGTTTCCTTATAGATATTCTCAATGAGCTTCTTACTATATCCATGTTTTCTCGCAATATCCAGGATCTTTCTCATTTCTTCTTCGAATAATACTTGCTGGTTACAATGTGTAATAGCCCTGGTAACATATGATCTAAGGGCAGCTTTCTTGTAAGCCCAACGGTCATTTGACCAGCGTGGGATTATAACTGGAGTACTAGACGGTTTCCTGTATACTGATGTCTGAAGTGTACGGTTTCTCAGAATTATTTGCACATCTAAAAAGTGTATGTTTTCTTTGCTCTTTTCTTCTAGAGAGAGCTTTAAGCCGTAGCTCGAAATGCTAAAGAGCTTCACTAGTTCTTCCGACCTGTTTTCTTTCTTCCAGATAACAAAAATATCGTCTATATATCTTAGATAGATGTTGGCTTCATTAATAATGCTAAATAAGCGGGTTTCTTGTAGAGATCTCAGGACTAACTCCGCTAGCGCCCCTGCAAGCGGGCTCCCGATCGGGACACCTTTGACTTGCTTGTAAAAGGCATTCCTGAATCTAAAAAACGAGCTGTGACATAGGATATCAGCCAAGTCTCTGCAGAGGGCAGGGCTAGAAGCTTGATCTGGAAAATTAGCCAATAAACAACGGTATAAACATAGACAGGTTGGTGCTATGTTCAGCGATGGATATAGTTTTTCAAAATCAAATCTTGTTAGGATCTGGTCGCCTTCTATTTGCAGATTTTTTATTGCCCGAACAAATTCTACTGGAGAATTAATTACGTATGGATACTCTTATAGTTTAGCATTAATCTATCTCGCTAAGCATTTTTCAAGGTTGTATAGTGGGGACCTGCATTTCTCAACAATCGGTCGGAAGGATAGCGGTGTCTTGTGTGTTTTCGCATAGGCGAATTTTAAAATTTCATGCATTTTAAAACATTTAAGATAAATTCACATTAGGAGCTATTTTTTGGTAAGTATGAAGAATATCGATTAAAGTTTATATTAAATAAACAATATTTTTTGATATTTCAAAATTTATTGAGAAGAATTCTGGTAAGCTCTCGCCTCGTAAATATTGTTACCTGGGGCGAGTGCGGATCAGCACTTTGGGGTAATCGCGTATAGGTTGCTCTAACCTCGTAACACGTTCAATTTTATTTTTTTCGTGTTCTACAATTTAATTTGTTTAACTTTTTTCTAGCGTATAACATGGTTGGCAGCTACGTCAAAAAACCAACAGGAGCAATTATTCGAAAGAAACGAACGAAATGTGAACGTTGTTGAGATGACGATTAATAAATGCAAAAGCATCAATTAAAATTTTCATATAAACCATTTTTTATTTGATAAAAACCTTTTGTCATATTAAAGGTTGCTCTAACCTCGTAACACGTTCAATTTTATTTTTTTCGTGTTCTACAATTTAATTTGTTTAACTTTTTTCTAGCGTATAACATGGTTGGCAGCTACGTCAAAAAACCAACAGGAGCAATTATTCGAAAGAAACGAACGAAATGTGAACGTTGTTGAGATGACGATTAATAAATGCAAAAGCATCAATTAAAATTTTCATATAAACCATTTTTTATTTGATAAAAACCTTTTGTCATATTAAATAACAAAATGTGCTTTGTTACTTTGAAAAAAAATGGTGATATAAAGTAAATAATGTGAGATGAGATACAGTGAAATACATCACTTAATATTTTTGTTTTAAGTACATTAGTTGTTGTTAAACAATTTGTGAACTTACATCACTTTATATTTTTGATTTATTTTAGTATACCGCCTCTCACATTTCAGAGTTCAATCCTTGTTTCTTTAACAAAGGATAACTATAAAAAACGGAACAGCCTAAAGTATATTAATGCGGTAAAAAGCATTTTATAATAGATTTGTTCATAATTCTTCTCTTGTCAATTAGCGTGCGTAAATAAACTTCAATGTTTTTTTAACTCGCAGGTACACTCTTACCCCGTTTCGGGTTAATTGCGGAGTAGCTGACATTTTGTACGATCTTGTAGAAAATTTAAAATTTTCAAAGATGAATTAAACGGTAATAGCTGCGCCTCGCGAATGTTAACGACTCTGTTAAATATACGTAGGTTAAAATACTCGCGTTTCAAGTCCAATTTGGCAAAAACCGCTCCGCACTTACCCCACTCCGTCTTATCTTTTATTTTAAATAAAAATCAAGTGGTTATCATCACCGGCGTATAGCGAGAATAATGCGATTGTGTAACGAAATCGCTTTTTTAAAATTAGAGGTAATAAACGAGTCGATGCGTGATATCCCTTCCCATTCCTGTTTCAAACAACTTCACGCAGCGCTCATCGTGCTGTTCTATGCATTGCGCCAGATGCATAGCATTTTTGTTATTTAATTAAACACGCCGCTCTTCTATGATTGTTTTCTTCAGAATTAAGGATTGCAAATATTTTTTAGCTTTTAGGCAAAAACAATAATTACGAAATGTAAATTGCTGATAATTTTAGCCAAAGAAAAAAATTGACAAATATAAATTTCGATTAATTATGTATTTAACTTAAATATTTTGTCACCTTCACAAGCAAAATGCCGCCCTTTAAATTTGCCACCCCGGACAAATGTCCGGATCGATTCTTAATCCCGGATCTGCAAGGACTCGGACGGTCGAGTGGCAAACTACAGAGCATCCACCAGCGAGGGATGGTGCAGCCATACTCTACCGACCCTATAGGAATTTCTTCACTGGGGGCCGGGACGGAGCCACTTGCTGGGCCGGCCAGTTTTGCTGCTGGATCTCTCTATAGAAAGTAAAACGAGATCCGGGGCGAATCATCCGGCTAGGACTTCCCGAGGCAGTCTACTCAGATTTCCTACGCCCTTTCGACAGGCCGCTGGTCACACCAACTTCTGCACACGCTCACCCGCGGTGTGGAGTCGTCTTCGCCTGAATTTCGCCAAGCCTCTCCCTCTCGAGGGCCACGCAAGGCGGGCGCCCTCGAGAGGGACGCGACCGACAGTGCCGCTTTATGCTAATAGCTCGCATCCACGCGTGTCACTATGATGTGCATATGCTTGTGCGAGCATGTGGTAAACAGTGCGGTAAGCGTCTTTCGCTCTTCTAAGTGCTACAAGGTAGATTATCATTATCTTTTTATACAAAATAAGAGAATTGTATATGATTGTTGATAATAAATATTATAAGCAAATATAAATAAATTTAATAAATATATATCGAGAAAAATTGGGGGTGCTGCAGTTCCGTAATGCTTATGAACGAACCGGCCCTGGGAGTAACATTAATATATCTGATCGATTAAAATTTATTGTTGTAAAAATAAGCTTTTTTTGCGTTAACTTGTCGAAGTATGAGATAGAATAGATATCAGTGGTTTGGAATGAGAAAAGGATGAAACAAGAATACATATGTAATTATGGATAGAATTAGATTATTTCATTTCAAATCGATTGTTTTTTTCGATAATTTTCTAATCTAAATTGATCTTAAAATTTAATTCATTACTAAATCATTATCAAATATTGTTCTAATATATATCAATATTCAAATGGCCAGTATGTCTTTGTCCGTGACAACAATAAGCAAAAGGAACGCAAATGATTATAGCAATTTCCGCTTGCAATATTTCAGTTGACATTTTGGGTGCGTTCCAAACCTCGACAGACTAATCAATGATGAGTAAAAAATCTCAGCAAACCGTTCCAAAACTCTAAGCCAATCAGTGTTGAACTCATCAGACGGTCAACACAGTAATCGCTTTGAAAGGTGGTGAGTGTGTTGACACTGGCTTACACCGTTTATCCAACGTTGCAGAAAAAGTGGTTCCTACTAGATGATAAGATTTTAAAAGTTAGAGAGTGTAACAAATCGTGCTAGATGATAAAATTTTAAAAGTTAGAGAGTGTAACAAATCATTATCGTCGTTATCGTTTACTGACAAATAAATTTTAGTGCTTTCTAATGACGCTAATGAAGTTATAACATTCATTATTGTCTTCTTCATCACCATTGTTAACCGCCGTCTTATCTCCACACTCAGCGAGTCGTTCCAGAAACATACTGATGTTGAGTTATTTTCTGACATCAAAAGAGACTAATCACTGATGACTTACTGTTGAAGTTTGGAACGCACCCTTTGATTTAATTTACTTGCCTTCAAGTAACTTCGTTACAAATAGCTTAACTAATGTACTACTAATGTTACTAACTTTAATGTTTACCTAATGTGAACCATTTTAATTAAATGTTAATAATTGCAAATTATAAAATATATACAGTCGATTCTCGCTATTCTCGGTAGTTACGTTCTGTAAATTCTTCGCGAATACTGAATTAGCGAATAGTGATCTATTGTGGATATTGAAAATATAGAGTTAGATTTCTGCAAACCTTTCTTCCCAACATTTTCTTATTTGGTTTGTGTTTTTTTCTGTTTATAGACATCTTATTTAATACTGTGTGTCTTACATTACTTACACACTCCATATACTGTAATTATTTGTATTATATACAGTATTATAATTACAGTAATCTTTATTTAATTTTTTAAAACACTAATAACATAGTAAATAAAATCTTATTTTTGATTGATGGTTTTTTGATGTTGCGATATGTGATGTGATAGCTGACACATTGTCTTTCTGAACTATGCTAAAAAACTGCGTCAGTCTTGTCTGCGTCGCTTTATGCCTCAGTTCTTCTAAAATTTCGGCGTAAAGAGCAACGCCTAAATTTGAGACTGCATTCAAGCATAGGGTTACATTCTTCTATAAGACCTGCGGACGATATGAACAGACTTTTGGCCTACCTGCGGTCTGTGGAGTGAGCAAGGACAGGTAATGAAAAATGTTCTGGTAAACCGATTCAGAGACTACATTTGGTAACAGACAACTTCCTTTATTACAGAAAAAGATATATTGGTAATAATATTTTCGCCGCTCAGCGGAATCCGCGAATAAGCGATAAAGCTCCGCGAATATCGATTTTGTGGTTACAAATAAATTTTCGCGAATACGGAATCCGCGAATAACGAGAATTGACTGTACTTTGTATTACAAAAAAGGAAAATAAAATCTAAAAGTAAGTAAAGGAGAAGGTCAATAAATAGTGTACGGTTACTTACATAAGAGGATAATGAAATATAAAATGATGAAAATTATTTTACATAATACTTGAATGACCCTTACCCGCATTCGATTAAGACGCACAAAATACACTAGCATGTATTGTGTATACGGGTACACTATCTATTCGCCATTAACAGTATATATCGTGCAGTGTTTTCTTCATTGCCAATGTATGCACTTTAGTGTACTTTGTGCGGTACTCTAAATGACTACTATAGGAGGTAGTGTGCATCGTATATCAAAATGTTTTTTGTCAAAGGCCAAATGTCAAAAGATGCATTTTTATTCACACTGCTGTTCATTAATCAGATATACCGATGCATGAATTGTTGGTGTAGTATGATGCTACGTGTAATATTTTAATCAAATATATTTCATACGGCTATGATGAATGCGCCTATTGTATATTAGCCCGTGTACCCAGCGCATGGATGTATTATTATGTATAATCATGCATATATAATATTGCCCTGGAAGTTATGGTTAATCATCTGTAGGGAGCAAGGACGTTTTAACGTCCTTGGTAGTAATTTCTGATTTCCGAGATTTTGATTAATTTGCTAATTCACTACAAAAAATTTTTAGTCATGAATATTCTATAATAATATATCATCATTAACATTTTTTCGTTTTAATGAAGTTTAGTACTGTAGTATAGTACAGAATTTTTAATAAAAATAATACAGAATAGATTGGCAACAGTTGATGGATACTTTGTCCATTTTTGTCGTCTGTTAAATTTTTAAAGTAAACAATGTGTTAATACAATGAAATGGAAAAAGAACAAAATAATAATTTTATTTGTAACATTTGCCAAAAAAGCTATAGATCGAAAGTTTGTTTAAGAGTACACATTAAACATAAACATCCTTCCGAAAGTAGTCCATTACGTTTCCAATGCGATGAATGTGGAAAAATCTTCAAATGGAAAGATACATTAAAAGATCATTTGATTTTAAAACATCAACATTCCGAACCAGGTAAGCGATAAAAAGTTCTATCAAAACGATAAAATTAGCGTAGATAAAATTTGATGTTATACAGTAAAAACTTTGCAAAAAAAAGCTATTAAATCTGAGCTGTTCTCGATTCATATGAAAATATCCCATTTTTTCATATGAATTAAAAGGAAGGGGTACGAATCCCTTCTATATCGAAGTAAGATCAAATTCGATGGTATAATATTTAATTAATGATAACACACATTCTATTTTCATTCAATCTTAATCAATATTCCATAAATATATTTAATGATATAAATTTAATACTAAAAGTATGCTTTCTCCATAATTCTTTGCTTAATTGAAAATAGCTGTTAATTTCTCTACACTCATTAATTTAAACTATAAATAGTTATATTCCTTTTAAACTATCAAGAACAATAAAATTTCAGATGTTACGAATAGTTATATTCCTTTTTATAAATAAAAATACCATAGATTAACTCTTGAATAATTATAGAAAACGTCCACTACCAGCACAAAAACTCAAAAGACAAAAACAGTACTTAATCAGGAGCAGTTTTTTTATTGTTGGAAATAGAGAGAGAAGACACTATTCATTGGTTTGGCATGGGAAGAATGAAGAGTAAAGATAGAAAATTAAGGAATGATTAAAAGATTCTTGTCAAGAAATAATGTGACAGGTCATTAGCAGAAAAAAAGAGAGAAGCAACCAACAGTTTTATTTAAAAAAAAAATATATATATATCTGCACCTTGAAGGCATATGACAATATGTCCAATTTTTTTAAATTGAACATAGTGTTGTGCCTCCGAGATACAGATATATAAATATTTTGAAGTAATGAATATTTATAGAATTTGTTTTTTTTTTGCCTGCACAATCCATCTATACAACTTGGTAAAGACAATGGGAGAAAATAGAAGACATATCTATGCTACATATATTACTTTAAAGCAAAATTTGGCAAATGTTAGAAGTTATTAACACTACACAGTTCTTCTATACAATCTGATAAGTATAGTGGGAGAGGATTAATGTGATAAAAACATTTACTCATACAACGTCAAAGCAAAGGGATAACCTCAAAAAAATATAAAGCCTGTGCAGTTCTTCTGCATAAACTGGCAGAAACACAGAAGGAAAACATCTTTTCCAATGCATAGCTGAAAAAATGAAATGTTATAGATCCTTCACATTTCTTTAAATTCTTCTGCATAAACTGGCAGAAACACAGAAGGAAAACAACATAACCGAAGACATCTTTTCCAATGCATAGCTGAAAAAATGAAATGTTATAGATCCTTCACATTTCTTTGGTATGAGCTGGCAATGGATGAAACCAATATAGTATGACACAAAACTCATAAGTTATTTTGTTATAGTAATATTAACAAGTGAGGAGTCTGCACAATTCTTCTGTCCAGTCTTGCAAATAATGATGAAATGAAGCACATCACATAACATATTTCATCAATATAAAGTTTGACAAGTACAGGTACTCCTCACTTAATGACCTACCTGTTTAATGACTGCTCGAACTTACGTCCGAGCTTAAGACTATTTTTTTTAATGGAATATTTGGTCGAACTTACGTCCGTGCTTAAGACTGTTTTTTTAATGGAATATTTGGTTTTTGCTCATACGCACATATTTACGACTTTTGTTTGTAATTTCCCTGAACTCATAATTTCAAAAAAACTGAAGAAAAATACTGTACTTTGTGCATAATTAATATATAAATTTTTAATTTGAAATTTGTTTCCAATATTTTAATATAGGAAACAAGTTTTTCGCTTCCAACCAATTCGTTTCTACGACCAAGTTGTGAGAACGAAACTCAGTCGTTAAGTGAGGAGTACCTGTAATGTGGTAGAGGAAAGAATATAAATGACATAATATCCTTGTGCAGTTCTTTTGTACAATTGGAGAATAATTGAAAATAATAATAATTCAAGTTCAAATTTCAGTTTATAGATAATCATGTTGTAAATCCTGAGCACTTTTTGTCTATATTAATTCAGATGTATTTCTTGTCACTAAAAATAACAACATTATAGGAGCATTGAAAACAGATGTTGAATACATAAGAGTCAATATAGTCACATAATCAAATGAAAAATCAAATAAATATTAAAGAGAATATTAAAATATAAGAACAAATTATTTAATCAAAAAAGAAATATTTAGGACTTTGGTCTCTGATATATTTCTTAATCAAAAATAATTCTTTATTGTATATAAAATCTTCAAGATCACATGGTCAATTGTAACCTAAAATGATAGTTTTTCTTTCCAAATCAATATTCGTGTATTAAAGAAGCTGCAGTCAAATATAAAATGAATAACATTTTGAATGCTAACATTATTACTAAATAATACCTGCTTATTCTCTTACTAATATTTCGGAGTTCTAAAAGTTTAAATATGTATTTAAACTTTTAGAACTCCGAATATTCTTTGGAACTGTTAAGCATTTTCGAACTCTATATACCTGAGTTTGAGAACCTGAAGATGGCCTTAAAAAGCCGAAAATGTTTGTTCATTAGTAAATAAAGATGTTATTTGAATATATCTCCACTGCATGTTGGTTCTTTTATTGCTTGAATAACATTATTACAGTTGCAAATATCATTTTGGTTTTATTTTAAATGTTTTAAGATAAATTAAAAATTAGCATGTCTAGTTAGTTTGGGTTAAGTAATAGTTTATTTTTTTATAGAAGGAATAAAATTAATATATAAATCTACTTGTATTTTCGATATCCCATTCTTTTTGCCACATTTTAATAATCATGTTATGAAAATATTTTTTAATCAAAGACTGAGATATTCTCTTTAAGATGTTTAAGAAATATTTTGATTAACTTTTTTAAGTATGAAAGATTATCTGATAGCAGAAACTGTCATTGTCTAGTGCCTTAGTATTATTGAGAAAAGTAATAAGTACTTTGTAGATATTTTTGTTTGTAATAAAATTTTTAACATCACTTGGCCAGTTGAATTCTTTCAGAACAGTATATTCAAGATTGTTTCTCTGCTGATTATAGTATTTATACTCAAATAAGAGATGATGATAGTTCTGTATCACATTGACACCACATTCACAAGAATCAGTATCTTTGAGGCCAAACCTATGTTATTAGCAGGTATCAGCATGGATTTAATGATATTCAAATCTATTACACAGTCACCACTTATAAATTATTTTAAGTCTAAAGTATTAACAAAAACATAGGCACTACTAAAGGGAACTTGTAAGACAGATTGCAAGTTCTTTTTAGTTGTGCAAACAAAACATAAGAACTAGAAAAATGATGACTATACTAATTAGATGTTGTTATAAGAACAATATTGAAATTAATTGGCCCAGAAAGTAAGATTGTTAAGTGAATCAATTGAAATTATATGACATATTAATGACTAATCCTCAGAAACCCTTTCCAGTGCTTTGCTACATGCTATGAAATCAAGTAAAAGTTTTGATTAAGTTTGACTTAGCGATCACAGCAGTGCATCTCTGCT
The DNA here is from genome assembly GCA_000484575.1 of Olivierus martensii. Taxonomy (NCBI): domain Eukaryota; kingdom Metazoa; phylum Arthropoda; class Arachnida; order Scorpiones; family Buthidae; genus Olivierus; species Olivierus martensii. The sequence goes on from AYEL01082661.1 coordinate 84,190, forward strand.
TATTCCATATTTTATTTAAGTTATTGTTGTAGTTGATTTTCATGAAACTTAAAATCTTTGTAACAAATTAAAATGTATTAAAATTTTGATGTAGATAAATCTTAAAACCCGAATATAAAGAATATTTTATAATTTGATTAATGTTGTTATTCTAGAATCTAAGAATTATTTTATATATGTTTAAATGTATTCTGTAATTCAATGAAATGTTCCTGAAAATAGTTTATGTACACCAAAAACATTCAAACTGCCTTTGGAATAAAAAGCATATAGTTAGTGCTATTCAATTGTGAGGAAGTTACAACGTAGCCACTACGCCACTACATCATGTAGTTGAATGTCTGAGCGTTCGCTATTTAAGTAAAACAAAAAATTTCTGAAATTTCAAAAGAATTTTCTCAAAAACACTAGAGTAGTGGCCCCCAATATAGGGGTGATTCTCTCGAAAACGCTAGAGTAGTGGTCCCCAATATAGGGGTGATTCTTCATCTACTGTTTATGCTCTTTCAGATGAAAAAAAATATCGGCAAAATCCCAGACACATCGCGTTTATGTTCCCTTGTGAGATGAAAAGCACTAATAACAAATAAAAATAAAATTAAATGGAAATGTCTTTGATCTATTCTTGATCCTAAAATGGATCAAAAATAATTCTATTTAATTTTGTCTTTATCTACTAAGTGCTTTGGGATGCATTACACTTCAATATTTTGAAAGCAACCGAAAAAGTTTCTACATTGATAAAACTTTCAGAAATTTCAAAACTCACCTAAACAAACATAGCATTAGGCAGAGATTCTGCTGCTTCAAATAGATTCATCAAAAATAAAAGGGCTGATATAAAATGAGAAGAAGCCAAAGTTTATAAAACTGTCACAAATAGAATAGAAGCTTTAGCAGCTGAAACAATTAAAATACAAATATCTAAATGAAAGCATAACATAAAGATAAAATGAGAAGAAGCCAAAGTTTATAAAACTGTCACAAATAGAAAAGAAGCTTTAGCAGCTGAAACAATTAAAATACAAATATCTAAATGAAAGCATAACATAATGAAGATAAATTCTCTTCCTGCTGTCTGGTGTCAGACCCTAATGCAACAGTCAAAATACATATTTTTAATTATAATTACTCAATTTCAACTTATACTTAACATATTTAGTTTTGTATCTTAAGCAATGCTTATTCTTAATAATTCAGTTTCTCTCCCTTATACATTTGATTGATTTTGTTAAATATGGGAAAAGAAAAATAGTTCTACTTGCAATTTCAATATTTTTAAAATTTGTAATATAAGATTTTATTTACAATAGTATATTCTATTAACAAATCAAGCAATAAAAGCACTATAATGCAGTAGAGGAATATTTAAAAACACTTTTATTTTTTGAACTAACGTTTTCGGCTTTTTAAGGCCATCATCAGGTTCTTATACTCGAATAAAAAGATTCGAATTTTCTCAACGGTTTCAAATAACATTCAGAGTTCTAAAAGTTCAAATTACTTAACAGAAAAAACAAACAATCACAAATAACAAACATAAAAAGTTGCCATGGTTATATGATTTTTTTACATATAGTTCTATACCGCATTAATAGATAATTCACATACAAGAGCAAATAAAATAATGTATACAGTGAAACCTGCTAAAACGACCACCTTTGTAACATGACCCCCTGAACTAACGACCACTTTTTAGATGGAACATCCCGTTTCGTATATATAAAACCAAACATAAAAAGTTGCCATGGTTATATGATTTTTTTACATATAGTTCTATACCGCATTAATAGATAATTCACATACAAGAGCAAATAAAATAATATATACAGTGAAACCTGCTAAAACGACCACCTTTGTAACACGACCCCCTGAACTAACGACCACTTTTTAGATGGAACATCCCGTTTCGTATATATAAAACATGGTTCTCGACCTCTTTAAAACGACCTTCCCTTAACTTGACCCCGACCGGCAATAAAATCATATTTTTAAAAAAATCTTGTTAAAAACGACCAGTACCAAAGAATATTTTGCTTTTTAAATTTTTGAACAAACTCGAGTAAAAAAAAATCCTGTTAAAAACAACCAGTACCAAAGAATATTTTGCTTTTTAAATTTTTGAACAAACTCGAGAACAGGAAATAACAACAATTTCACAGTTAGCAGACATTGAAACAGACTTGGATGCAATTGATGAAGATGTGCCAAGCTCAGAAATTCTTGAGTATGACTGGGAATAACAACTCTTACTGGATGCTTTGGAACCTGATCGTGCTTCTGACGAAGAGGATGAGAAAGGCAGTGAAGTGAGAGAGAGAAGAATCAGTATTTCGTAGTCTTCATTTTCTTCAGAGAAGAAAATGAAGACTACGAAAAAGTGCCAACAGAAAATATAGTTCGTACAATAAAATCATTAAAATGCACTGCTGACAAATTAAACAGTGAACATTTGACAGAACTTTTAAATAAGTTAGAAATAGAATTTGAAAATTCTATAGTAGTACATAAAGCAGCTAAAAGTAAACAAAGTT
>AYEL01082662.1:0-10834 GCA_000484575.1 Olivierus martensii
ATTAATTTAATTTAAAATTATATTTAATAATTTTAAATATAATTATATTACATATCAAAATTCATTTGATTTTATATTGAAAAAGATGAAATTTAAATAATCAAGAATATTTTGGATTAAATATATTATGAAATGGACTGGTTTGGTGATATTTTAATGGTTATTTATTGTAGGATTAATATTTTAAAATAACCTGCTGTAATTTTTTTTTTTTTTGTTAATGCGTTTTTTGAAAAATTAGAATTGTATTTGAATAGTTCGATAACGGGATTCCATTCTGAGCGTTGTATTCTTTATATGTTCTAAGATAGTTATGTTACAGTTTGTTATTTAGATTAACAATTGTAAAAGCGTGTACCTGAAGAGGGTACAATACAGCACTGAAAACGTTAGTGCGGAGTTTCAGAAGTTTAGAATAAAGTTAGTTGTTTAACCCAAAACTGCATAAGAGTGCTAAGTGGATGCATAATTAAAAATATTGTTTTTGTAATTTGCCTGAAGCCCTTAACTTAACTAACCTTTGATCGATTTTTAATAATGAAGATTGCTATGTTAAGTAAAAACAATAATAATAAAATTTTCAATAAACCATTCAAATCAAAATATTTTGGTATGTAGAAATATCATTTTTGTATATTTCTACATACAATTAATATTTTTGAAATTTCAATTTTATAGAACTAAGTTTCTATTGTGGTTTTTAAATAATGTCAATATTGCACAAAAGTTGACTGAGGAAAAGTACATACGCAAGATATATTTTTGAAATCAGTGTAGAAAATATACAAAATCAAAACGATAATTTAAATTAATATTGTAACAATGAAAACAATTAGGCTCTTTTCGACATCATATAAGAGTATAATTAATAAAGCCGATTTAAAGGCATTGATATTGATGCTGAAAAATATTCTATATTTAAACATTATTATTTTTTTTCATTTTTAAAATAAATATATATAGGCCTATATAATATAGATTTTTCTCTGAATAAGTTATAATCAGATCAAACTTTGTTCATTACTTTATTTAATATGCTTTCTAATGCATCACAAGCATACTAAATAAATCTGCAAAATAAAAATTTATCACCACGATAATAATAAAAAAATCATTAGATTTTTATTATTGCATACTGTAAATCTGTAAATATTTTTTCTCTTTAATTAAAAATTTTTATTTCGAATTTTACTTTTTTGTAGTAAATTACCTATATACGATTATTATTTTTGGGATAAGAGAAATTATTATATGATACTGTACTATAGTAATTTCACTTCCCCAAAAAATATAGATAAATATAGTATTCGCTAAACAAAATTTAGTGAGTTTGTATCTGTTAATTTACACTCACTAAATTTCGTTTTGATATAAATTTTATGTGGAAAAATTAAATTAAATTAATTCCAAACTGCAAAATTGCATAAAAAATTCTATAGAAATAATTTGGGATGATTTCCTCTTGAAAATAAAAATTGAAACTTTTACAACAATTTAAATCACCTTCAGTTTTATACATATAGTAGTTACCTTTTTCCAATCCTTTTCCAACAAAACCGCTGAGAAGTTTTCCTCGGTTAAAGCAAATATCGTATATTAAAAACTCGTCTCTGCAAAGCTCTTGCCTAACTGACGACTTTAATTGTGCAATCTATCCTATATCCGCTGCAACTCTTCTAAATTTAGCTTATTTTCTACCAATAGAGACAGTTCACTTTAATTACTTCATCTCCTTGATATCTCATTGGATAGCGTTCCGATAACGTCATCAGTTTTTCCCATTGTTTTTCTGTGTAAAGGTTCATTTCGGCAACTTATCAGTAGAAAAAAAATTCATAAAAATTTGAGTAGTTATAAAAATGTAAATATTATAGAATAATATAAAGAAGAAATTTGATCATAATATATTTACTATATGGGTATAATTACTGTAAAATGTTTAGTTTAAAAATCAACAGAAAACCACTTTCAAAAATTAAAATTAATAGTCAAAAATAAAAGACAATAGGATCAGAATAGCAATTTATATCTGCTTTTTTCCTTTCTTTTTATGAATCTACGATCAATTGAAAATTTAATAATATTCCTGAATATTCCTTACCTTTAAAATTATCAGTTAAAGTCATCCATGGTTAAAGACGTACATCAAATTTTCGTATTAAGTCATTTTAGTCACGTTATAATCTATAAAATTTGCGAGTAATTAATTGAATCAGTGCTGCTTACTACAGAAACAATAGTATACTATATGTTAAAAAAATTTTTTTGAATTTCCAACATCCTAAAAGAGCTATTAATCCTTTATTGACTTAGTTTAATGCAGTACAATATTTACTTTATGAAATCAGATAAATTTAGTTATAGATGCCTCTTTTTAATAGTCCAACAACTTACTATTTAATGTACAGCTTATTAATATAATAATAGATTTTGCTTCGTATAGTATAAACATAAACTACTATTTCAAAAATATTATTCGTATTTCATATCTTAGAATTGTATTTATTTTTAATCTTCAAAATTTATTCCTATTATTTAGCTAGATAATTTTTTGATAGTTTATTTATCCAAGCAATTGAGTGATGATGATGATGTGACATGATTTAACTGTACAGAGTTTACTATTTGTTAAAAAACTGATGGACATTCCAAACTTCTGAGTAATTTTTAATTAAATATATTTTGAACTAATTAACAGATTTTGACGTAATTTATCAGGAAGATCAAATTATAATAAATCAAACTTGAAGACGAACCAATTAATTAATCTTATGACTTCAGTTGTTAAAAAAGAGGAACATTTTTAAGCTTCACAGATTTCTTTCTAATAATTTTTGGACTATTTGATCGAATATTTACGAAATTCAGTGCAGCGTTAGATCATCGAACTTAAGATTAATTTTTCATCCATTTAAAATAGTGAACATTCAAATTTCAGTGATCTTCTAATAACTATTCAACAAGCAGATCATGATACTGAAGAAGACGATAATGATATATATTTTAGTCCTAAGTTTTTAAATATTCGAAATAGAGAACATTTTTTAGAAATAGAGATATAGTTATTTCCAGAATTCCTTAATTGTATATTGATAGCCAACAGCGTCCAAAGATTTTAAGAAACTTTTATTAAAAGTTGAATAGATTTTATAATTTCGATACAATGGAAAAGTATTTCATTCTGAATTTAATAGAAATGTTACGTAATTAATATAACATTACTAGTGCTTCCGGGAGGTGACAAATACCTTCTGGATGACACCTTTATCGATAGCTATACGTGAATATTGTTTTTTCCTCGATTTAGATCTATAACAATAGCTGAAAATTATTCTAATAAGGAATGACTATGAATTATTGAAAGAAATGTACTGTAAAAAGGTAATTGATAACAAATGATTTACAGTATCTAGAATAGATTTACAATTTTTCATTTGAATCTGTTTTCTAGTTCTATAATAATAAAATATCCAAATTGAATTATGAAACAGACGTGGTTTTCTTTGCTGCTCGATGTTTCTCGCTTCTAATCTGCAAGTTTCTTGCATGAGCTTACGACGAATGTTTTATATTGTTATTACTGTGCTCAACAACAGATATTACGTGATCATCATACAGGCAGGCCTAGGTTATGTTAAATAACTTTTTTAGAATACGGTATTGTAACTCAATGTAAGAGACGTTCTGGAAATTTTCATCACCCAAATATTTTTAATAATTACTAGATTAGAACTAAGGTAAAATATAAGGAATTACTGTATTATAGATATTAATAAATGAAACTGATCAAAGCTCAAATTATTTTTTGTCAAAGCGTCTGCAGACGACCATCAAAATATTTACGCTGTAATCTGTGATTTCGGCTAGTTTGAAAATTTAGTAAATTAATTAAAATTTGTTTATAAGAATAGAATTATTCAATACTGTATTGTATTTGTAAAGCAGATGTATCTAGATCTTATTCCAGTAGGCTACTCTATTGTGCTACAGTTTAGAAATGTGGAAGCAGAAACTTTTCAGAACCACAGAAATTAAACAGTAGAAATGCTAATCGAAAGTTTCCGAAATCAATAATTTATCAAATATTCATTTTAATTAATTTAAGTTTATGAACGATTTAAAATTTAAAAATTTTTCAGTTTTCGTATTAAGATGTGCTGAAGAATTGAATTAGCTCGGTTATGGTAGAATTTTAAACAAAAATGATATATATACAGTATGTATTCCCACATTTTTACTCGATCGTCCATACATGTTTTAATTAGGACACTATTTTATCTGAGCAAGAAAAATACAAATTTATGGACATTATTGTTCGTTTTTATTATATTGTATATATTTTTATATATACTGTACTGTATTAGCAGCAAATGGTTCATATTTGATTCTGAAATTATAAATAACAGAGATTAATATCATACAATTTATATCGATTATCATTTTATCGTTCAAGCATTGTAATATAAAATATTTTAAGAGTAAAATTTAAAATTTTAATAATTATCAGATTATAACTAATGTAACATTAACATGTTATTCTATAAAATTCGATAACAGAATTATTATACTGTATTTTTATTATTATTACTTTTTAACAGTTTACTTATTTATAATCATGTGACTTTCCGATCTTTGATCGCAAAAGATCACTTTTCTAGTCCAGTTGGAAGATAAACTAGTTAAAATGAAACTGTTTATATAATTATCAGATACATTCCAGTTAATTACAGTATAAATTATAGAGAAAGATAAATACTATATTCTAGAGTAATTCCATAGTTTTGCGCAGAAATTGATTGGCAGCGAATTTATTTATTTTTATCGATACAGTAGGGCCTATAATACTGTATAATCAGAACGAAAGATATGACTAAACCAGCTGATATAAATTTATTGCGTTTCTCGCTTTTATTTTTCGATCTTATTAATGTTTTTTTTTTTTGCTAATTTTAATTTTATGAGAGGAAAATATAATTTTAAGTATAATAAATATTAAATGTCAGGTTATTGATGCCTTAGCTTTGAAATGCTAAAATTTATTAAGAAAATATAGTTTAAATAAAAAATGAATCTTTGCCATTATTCGAGCAAATAATAAAACAAGTTTATCGAAATTTAATACATATATATATATATATATCGTCAATTTATACTGTGCATAAAAGGTAAATTTTACATCGCATTTTTATGATAAAAAAATATGTGAAAAAAAGAGCGTATAAAAAATGACGTCACAAGCCGGGTCTTTCTTGACCGAAGGGGAAGAAATCCGCCATCTTGGAGTGAGGCAAGCAATGACCTGATTGAAATCAAATGATACTTACGTTCTAACAGTTTAATAAGTAAATGTTATGACATTTCTCTCGAGAAAATTGATCAGAGAAATTGTTTACGACATAAAATAAGATTCCACACGGATCCCGATCGCTGACAATGTAACGTTTAGGAATTGGAATCAAGTTTTAGTGCGTGTGTGTGTGTATGTATGGTTTCTGTTGTTTTATCTCCATTCAAACAGTTTACACTCTTCACCTAATGGATACGACCGGAGAGTAGGAATGACTCTACGTATTTATTTCCAATGCAAGACAGTATATGCGTTTGTCATCTTAACGTGCTGTTTAGGAATCAGTGCGGGTGAGTCCAGAATTTGGAATTGATTGACTTGGCATTAAAAGCTGCTCAGATTACCTCTGACCCATTTCCTCTCTTGCAAATTCGTAGCTCTATGCTGGGTCATCATTTCTATATATTCTGTCTCTAAATCTATTAGTTTACTTGTAATATAATATAAATATAATGCAAGATTTGTATGTTTTTAAAAAATGAATTTGGTCTATGAATTTAAAGTTACCAGATGGACCGAGTGAAAAATAAACTTAGATATAAAGTTATGAATATTACAATATATAAATTTGTATAACAAAAAATGAAATTTACATATTAAATTTAAATCCTTAAAAAAATTGTTGTTATTTTATATATTTTTTAAAAATTTGTGAGTAGTCAAGTATTACCAAAATTTTGATATCATTTTGTTTGTTCAAAAAATTTTCCAAATAGAAGAAAAATTATCAACTGTTTTTGATATAATCTATTATAATTTGTATTTTCAAATTTTGCTTTTAGATATTAGAAATAAATTAAGAATGTGATAGACAGTTACTTAATACTATATTTAATAAAGATAATATTTAATTAAGGATGGATAACTGATTGTAACTATCTAAGTAAGTAAAGGGGAATTGATTTTTTGAAGTTTCTTATGTCTTTAGTAAAGTTAAACAGGATGAAGTGAGCATAGTTAATCCAGTTTTGGGTTAAATGGTATTACCTGCTGGTGGAATGCATGTTGTGCTACATTGTGTGGCATCACACTATACCACAGGCTTTTTTAACGAATGTATACATATGTCCTCCAGACTACATGAAGAGAAACTACACTGTATCCAAGAAATGTATGTATATATATTTATTAAAAATTGCAATATGACATGCCTTTCACTAGCAGGTAATCTACCATTTTGCTGTTTAAGCAATAAAGCATTTAATATGTTGTTTTGAACTATTCTAGATAAGTAGATTATTTTTAAAACTTTTTTTTATTTCTATTTTTAAGTTTTGTAGTAAATAGTTTTTTCCTATAGATATTATTTTATAATTTTTAATTAATATTGAAGGTAAACGTAGCTTACCTGTGAGAGACTACGCAAAATGCAGTGCATGTCTCGGTGACTTTGGAAAGTTTGTTTGAAAGGTTAGATAATTTTTGGAATAAATCTTTACACAATGGAATTATTGATTCATATTTTGATTGTCAGTTGGTGAGGGACAAATCTTTAATTCACTAATATATAGTTTTTACAGAAGGTAAGATTAAAGTGTTGAAATAAAAAGAAACATTTAAAAGGTTGAAATTAAAGTGTCACCAAGGCATGTGCACTTCTTGTAGTCTCTCACAGGTAAGCTACATATTTACCAACTAACACTATTTTCATAGGCATAATTTTAAACTTTGATTCCACTTTCAGTAATCCAGTTTGACCATAATAAAATTAAGTATATCTTTAAAAATAAATTAAATTTGGAATTTATAATAATAATAATAATAATAATAATAATAAATAATAAATAATTCTCTACTCAATATCTTTGTTCCAACACAACTATTTCTTGTTCTCGTCTGATAAATCCTAAAATTGGTTTGCTCTGGTGGCCATTTAAGGAAAATTATTTTATTAATTTGCATTATTATATCTATTTAATCATTTTATTTCCAAAAATTTTATTAATTTGGAATTGTTAAATATACCTCTTAGTTAACTACTACAATTAAAATTTCATTGAATATGTTTTATGGAATTATTAGCTATTGATTACTGTTATAATGCTTGAATCATTTTGGAGTAATCTTCTTTTAATTCTGATTATACAATATACAAATACAGTTTGATAAGGTGAAAATATTATACTTCAGTATTCATACATCTTTAATAGATAATGTCATGATGACACTCATTTCTCTAATGACATTGCATTTGATTTCACTCTAATGACATTGCATTTGAGAGAAATATGCACATTTTATAGTAATGTTTTTTCAAAGATTGTAAATGAATCATATTTAATTAATGAAATAAATTTAAAAAACAAAATTGTCATCCTAGTCAATTTGTCAAAGATGAGAAAAAAATGTGAGAAAATGTTAAACTACATTGTCAGTTTTGTTTTTTATATTTATTTCATTGATTAAACATATTTCCTTTATAATCTTTGGAATAAATATTATATAAAATGTGCATATTTCTCATAAGTGAGGTGTTTTTGGGCCTACGTTTTATAAGAATTTAATTGCTCTAACAGTTATATAACAGGGAAACAAATTCTTATTATAAAAATTCTTACACAGTTTACGTAAAAGTGCTTTCATTCTATTTCAGCCAACTTTCTTATAGCTATTTCAATAAATCGCTAAAAAAATAGAAACTATAACAGCACAGAATAAGTTGTTTATTCCAAAAGGAATATGAATATTCATCATTATTGCAACATTTAGTCTGCAGTATATGGTTCTAACATAAAGTAACCAGAGGTTTTATGTTGGAATGTGGGATATATCAAAATAAAAATTAAAAAAGTGTATAACATGTTTGTGAGGACACCATTTTCTTAGTTTATTTAGTTGTGAGCAAGGAGTTGGTTGTGAGTCATTAAATTGTCTTGGTTTATATTTTTATAAATTTCTTAATATAAAAATTACAAAAACATACTTCTGATAGATTAATAATAAAAATTAAAAAAACTTTTTTCCATAACAAAAAATTAACTAAACAGAAAATAACAGCCTCAATACAAAAAAATATCAAAAATGATTATATAGATACAACCATCAATATAATGAATAATAATAAATAAATAAATACATTATTTATATGCATTTTTTGCAGAGTGAAATTTTCATTACTTGAAATAGTCTTATAAAATTCTTCACAAGAATTGGAAAAATTGTACTTAACTTATAATATTGCTTTCAATGTTTCTGTGAAGCATCTTAAAGATATTTAAACAGTGATAATCATGGTTGAGGTATACTAAAACATGTTCAATTCAGTATAATATCTAACAAAGCAAATTATAATAATTTTTCTCAGCTGCATTTTTTCTGATGTCTAAAACTCATTCACCGCTGAAAAAACTTTTCTGTTGCACCATTGGTGCCTGGCAAGCATTATGCAAATTCAATTACACTCAGCCCTCAATTTACACGGTAGATACGTTCCTGGAAAAATCGTGCAAACTGATTATTACAGTTTTTCCTGCTGCATTAATCGAACCTAGAGGATTAAAGATTTGAGGCATTTATTGTTTACTTTTATCGAATTTTGTGAAAATCTGCAAATTAATTCAAAAGTTATTAGTGAGAGAGTCACAGGCAGAAAAACAGATATGATCCGATCTTATAAGCCTCAATTTCTTTCGAAAATTAGCCATATTTCAGTTTTTCCTGCTGCATTAATCGAACCTAGAGGATTAAAGAATCGAGGCATTTATGGTTTACTTTTACCGAATTTTGTGAAAATATGCAAATTAATTCAAAAGTTATTAGTGAGAGAGTCACAGCCAGAAAAACAGATATGATCCGATCTTATAAGCCTCAATTTCTTTGGAAAATAAGCTAATTAAGTTATTATTTTGTTTTATTTATCTTCTCAAATATTACGTAAACCCACTGTTTCTACTGTGATTAAAAGTAATTTGCGTTCCAGTTCTAATGTGGAGTAACTGGATACAATTCCTCATACTGTGTACCCAATTATCCAAAAGGGCAAGGAATTTTGAGTATTTGATTTTCTTTGATTTTTTATTTATAAATTTGCTAATAAGATCCTTTGAAAATTATTCATTTATTAATGTGGAGTAACTGGATACAAATCCTCATACTGTGTACCCAATTATCCAACAGGGCGAGGAATTTTGAGTATTTGACTTTCTTTGATTTTTTATTTATAAATTTGCTAATAAGATCCTTTGAAAATTATTCATTTATTCCGTGATAGCTAAAGCTTGACAGCTCATGTGCAATTAATAATGAATATTCTAAACCGTATGGTTTGATTAAAATAACGGAAAAAATAATTTCTTTATTATAATTTAAAATGTATATCTTTACCCGAGGCTTTGAGGCATTTAATGCTGTATTGTTTACAAGCCTCAATCGGCCCCATGAGGTTTTGCCCAGTCCACCGCTGATCTGTCAAAAAGAACAGAATATCGCTGTGAATTTTAGTAATTAATTGGAAGGATTATGAAAGCAATTGTATGATAGTAGTTCATCACACCTAAAGGACATCCTTGGGAACATTGTCTTAATGTGACCAAAATTTCTACGATTTCTGCATTCGAAGAATGAAATAACGGAAAAAATAACGTCTTTATTATAATTTAAAATGTATATCTTTACCCGAGGTTTTGAGGCATTTAATGCTTTATTGTTTACAAGCCTCAATCGGCCCCATGAGGTTTGGCCCAATCCACCGCTGGTCTGTCAAAAAGCACAGAATAATAATTTCTTTACTATAATTTAAAATGTATATCTTTACCCGAGGCTTTGAGGCATTTAATGTTGTATTGTTTACAAGCCTCAATCGGCCCCATGAGGTTTGGCCCAGTCCACCGCTGGTCTGTCAAAAAGCACAGAATATCGCTGTGAATTTTAGTAATTAATCGGAAGGATTATGAAAGCAATTGTATGATAGTAGTTCATCACACCTAAATGACATCCTTGGGAAAATTATCTTAATGTGATGAAAATTTCTACGATTTCTGCATTCGAAGAATGAATTTTGAATAAATAGTGTCCTCATCCTGACGTCGAAGCAAATAGTTTGTAGGATAATTGGTACACACATTATTTTTATCTAAAAGAAAAAGTTGTTTTAATTTCTTTAGGTGATAAAAATTTCAGATTAAATATCCGATTATAGATGTCATTCTCTCATTGTAGAGAAACGGATTATCGGAACGAAAGAATCCATAACAGAATGAACATGATATTTAAAAATTTATATATCCTTATATAAAATTTTATATTATTATCTTTCAAGTCATCTGACAGCGTAATTCTGAATTGCTTCAAAGCGTTCTATTTCAGTTGATGTTTAGTTCTCTACATGAGAAACTAACGGCACGATTGTTCTTTCATTGCAAGGTTGGAAATCGTGTTGTTCGAGTACTGTACATATGTCGAAGAAGAATCGTAAAGCCTTCCAAAAATTATATAGAATTATTCTTTCCTGTTGCTGATAAGCGAAATCATGTCTAGAACGTAGATTTT